>PVHT021183586.1:3153091-3181346 GCA_004024745.2 Catagonus wagneri
GTCTGCAACCTACACCACAGCTCACGGCAACGCTGGATCCTTAACCCACTGAGCAAGGCCAGGGATTGAACCCAAAACCTCATGGTTCCTAGTCAGATTCGTTAACCACTGAGCCACGATGGGAACTCCTAGAATTCTTAATTTCTTTGAACCTCAGTTTTTTAAATCTGTAAAGTTAGGTTAATAGTGCCTAGCTCATAGTGTTGGTTTCTTGAGAATTCAATAGATAATATGTAGAATGCACATATTATTATGTCTTTGGACCTGGAACATCTAAAAGTGAATTCATTTGTGGAACTTAAAAAAAATAAGTGTAATAGATAATTTATTCATAATTATTACTCATTTTCAGTCACTACTCAATCAAATCTTGATTTTTTAAGTTTAGGCTCAAATTTACTGTATTTTTATGAGCTTAGCAGTAGATGGAGAGATTGTTTACTACAGTAGTTATGAACATAAATTATGGAGCAAAC
Source organism: Catagonus wagneri (assembly GCA_004024745.2). NCBI lineage: Eukaryota > Metazoa > Chordata > Mammalia > Artiodactyla > Tayassuidae > Catagonus > Catagonus wagneri. The sequence continues at coordinate 3,153,568 of PVHT021183586.1, forward strand.
CGTATAGGTTTCAGTGCCTATTTCTAGGCATCTATCTGTAGATTTGTGACCCTGAGTAAGTTGCTTAAGCTCTTCATACTTTGGTTTCCCCAAGTAAAAATTATGAAAGATTGATCTTACCCACTAGATTTTTTTAAGATGTTTAATTAGCTAATTTTTGTAAAGTGCTTTTTAATACTTTAGGAAGTTGTATTGGGGGAAATAAAGATATCTCCAAAGAAGGGTCAACCTTAGGTTAATTGGAGGTCAAAAGTGCCTTGAAAATTTTTTTCAACTTTGTGGCTCTCTCTGTCTTTTGCTTCTCTACCTTCAGGTCTGAGCTCAAACAATTTTCTTCAGTAAACTGCTTGGATCTCACAGAGGAGGTTAGATGATAATACAATCCTTAAGGACTCTCTTCCTTTCTAATTCATAAGGCCTGTGAAAGCAAGGATTGACTATCTTGTTCTCTGATGAAACAGCTTCTAGTAAAGTGCTTGGCAATGTCTGTTGGTATTGGAGAGGACATTCCTTCTCCAATTCCTTACATTCTTCCTACACATTAGCACATGGACTACTCATTGGGAAGCTACCAGATGCAAATAAAAGAGTTTGGGGTTTCTTTTCTAGACTTCTCATTTTGCAGGAAGACCTGAAATTCCCTCTGAAGCCCCAAATTCTCCTTGCCACAGGCTGGCAAGGAAATTGCAGTCCCATTTGATGTCCACAGAATAACATTTCCACAAGTGTTTCTTACCATCAAAAGAAGTTTTTTTTTTTTTTCACTTTCAAAGGAAAAAGGAATCTTTTTCCAAAAAGGAGAGTTAGTTTGCCACACTTTCTTTGAGATATGAAGGTAGTTTAAAACAATCTTTTCAGTTGAAGTTACCCCTGGCAACCAGCTCCCAGAGCGAAATCAGACTTCTGCTTTCTGATAGAGTATCTTTCCGAAGAATTGGAATTCCTTCAGAAGGATATTAAATCAGAATTTCAGATGCTTGTTAGATACAGTTTCACAGTGTTTCCTCACAGGATTCAAATGGCCTGAATATTTGTAGATATTAGTGGCTTCTTATTCAGAAATGCTGCTTGGCAGACATTTTTCTCAAATTCATTCCTTTCAGTGAGGGAAGATCCTTGCTGAAGGAAGTGAAATAACATTGATGGCTTTCAAATAATATGCAAATTAAGCATTCTTACATACTTGCTTTCAATCAGCTATTTTATCACCACTAAGTCAGCATAACCATATCAAATTATAAATCGATGTAAATAAGATCATATAAGACTTCATCATTATTCATAATCATGAAACATCCAAAGAGTAAAAGATAATGAAAATAGAAAGTCCTCAATTTTCTTGATCATTAAATATGCAAAAGAGTATTAAACTTGGCCATAGCTACACAAGCAGATTCCTCTTCAATAAAGCTAAAATGTCCACAGGAAAATAAACCCACAGAAATATGTCTGTTAATTCACATGGAAAAGCAAAGGAAGCCATCTGTAAGGACTCTGTACACAGTTTCTGCCTCTGAAATTTTGAAATAAAAGAATACATTTAACAACATTCATATTTATCTATCGGGTCTAAATTTAGCAACCTCTAATTCAGGTCAATACAGTGCTTGCTGGTTAAGATAAGCCAATTTTTAAAAAAATAACAAAGAAATCTATAACAAAGTCAATGTTATCTGGGATTTGTGGAGCCATCCTAAAAATAGAAATTCTGAAAAAAAAAATGGAGTTCCCATTGTAGCTCAGTGGGTTAAGGACCTGACTAGTATCCATGAGGATGCAGGTTTGATCCCTGGTCTTGCTCAGTGGGTTCAGGAATGGCATTGCCTGTGAGCTGTGGTGTAGGCTGCAGATGAGGTTTGGATCCTACATTGCTGTGGCCCTGGTGCAGGCTGGCAGCTATAGCTACAATTTGACCGCTAGCCTGGGAATTTCCATATGTTGCAGGTGTGGCCCAAAAAAGCAAAAACAAAAACAAAAAAAAAGAAAAGAAAAGAAAAGGAAAGAAATTCTGCTTCAATTCTGCTTCATCTGCAAAAAATATAAGTTGTGTATGTGAGTATCATCAATGTGAAATATCAATTTTATGTCAACTATTTTTGTTCTGTCATTTATGTGGTGTCAGATAACCAGTCAACAGCACTTAATGAGTGTCCACTATGAACTGTAGTGGAGCTATAAAAGAAAATAGCAACTCTTGAGAAATTTTCAATGAAATGGGAGAGATAAAGCTAACATACAAAAAAAAAAAAAAATACTATTGGTGTCCCAGAATGCAGGGCTAGTTTTTTCAATGAAAATAAAATGTATTTAAATTTTCCAATTTTTTTTGTTTTGACAGTTCAGAGGAAAATGTCACTTATTTTCAGGGATATCTAGAAGACTGCCTGAACAAATATGAGGTTTTTATGTTGGGCGTTCTAGGAATATTCCTTAGATTTTAAAGTCAATCCATATTGAACTCTTCAGCAGTGGTATTTTTTTTTTTTTTTTGCCCTTTTAGAACCACACCTCAGGCATGTGGAGGTTCCCACACTAGGGGTCTAATTGGAGCTATAGCTGCTGGCCTATGCCACAGCCACAGCAACGCAGGATCCGAGCAGCTTCTGTGACCTACACTGCAGCTAATGGCAATGCCAGATCCTTAACCCACTGAGTGAGGCCAGGGATGGAATCTGAAACCTCATAGTTTCTAGCCAGATTCATTTCTGCTGCGCCACAACAGGAACTCCTAGCAGGGGTTTTTAAATATCCACATATAACTTGGAAATCTTGGCTAGGTTCCTGAGTTCAAAACTGGATGTTGGACATAATGCCTCTAAACATGTTGATATTTCTGTTTTCATAGTTTCGTGTTAGCTGTTGACTAAATAGCACATTAGAAGTATTAAATGTTAGGAAAATGATGCCTTCCTGATTTATTTTTCCTGTCTTTATCAGATAGGTAAGATAAAAGCACTTGGTTAAATCAAAGTCTGATTTCTGGGCTATTGCCAATTAGATTTAAGCAGTAAAACCTATATAAAAAAGCTTAATATGTGAGTAAAAAAAAAGTTTTAGTGTATGAGTAGTTTCTATTGAAGGCATGGTATGGACTTTAAGGAAGACCAGTTTTTTCATGCATTTCAGATTTGTCCTCCATGTCTTTCTGTTTGCCATCTGGCCTATCTTCTCTTACACCAGATACTTCCTTGCCCTAGTACCAATGCTTCTATTTCCTGAGTTCCTCACTGGCATATTTTAGTAATGGGCTATCATTTTGAAGGAGTTTTACATTCCAAATCTCCCTTACTTCCAAATTCACCTACTCCTTCAGGTGGTACAAATTGACAAGTTAATTAACACTAAGGTGCTAATGAGCTTAATAGTTCATTATGGTCTTTTAGTATTTGCCTTATAGTAGGGATTTCTGGAATTAAATGAATTGGTTTCTATTAGTGAAATTTAAAACATTTTGAAAATGTATCTGAGATCTCTCTCTGAGAGAGAGGGGTTTTCTAGGGCCCTGAATTATTGCCCTCAGATGTTCTATTTTTCTTGCCATGATGGGAGATCCATGCTGAGGATTGGAGTGGGAGGTGATTTAGGGGAAAATTTCATCTGCCCTCACATTTCCAGGAAAGTCATTGTAATGACCTCTTCTCAATTCCCAATAGTTTGTTACAGTCAGACTAAAGTCCAAACTCTTCACTATGTCCTTAATCTTTACTTCTGTCCACTCTCTGATCTCATCTTTTCCACCCTTCCCTTATTAATTTTAGTCCCTAAACCACACCAGCTCTAGCTCATTTCTGGCCTAAAGAGTCCAGAAATTGTTAAGTCTGGCACCTTCTCTGAATTCAAGTATCCTATTAGATGCCAGCACTGCAGAAAATCCTTTTAAAAAAGGCTTCTAGGAGTTCCCGTCGTAGCTCAGTGGTTAACGAATCCAACTAGGAACCAGGAGGTTGTGTTGTGGTTCGATCCCTGGCCTTGCTCAGTGGGTTAAGGATCCGGCTTTGCCGTGAGCTGTGGTGAAGGTTGCAGACATGGCTCAGATCCTGCACTGCTGTGGCTGTGGCGAAGGCTGGCAGCTGCAGCTCCTGTTAGACCCCTAGCCTGGGAACCTCCATATGCCGTGGGTGCGGCCCTAGAAAAGGCAAAAAAAAAAAAGACAAAAAACACTTTCTTTCTCTCGTCAATGTTATATTTTCTTTACGGCACTTCTATTTTTTGAAATACTCAAACTTGTTGTTTTTTAATTTACTGCATGTTTTCTACTGTTGGAAGCTCTTGAAGTCTGAGACTTAATCTCATAACTTTATTTTGAAGGTCCAGAACTATGCTGTTGTTAATATTCAATAAGTCTTTGGTTAAAGAATGTTGGTTGAATAATCATAGCTGCTATGGGCTGATTTAAACTTTTGATTAAGGAAAAAGAAAACACCTAAAATCAGTGCTTTCCTACAGACAACCTGACCCTGTATTATAAAGGAAATGATTACTTTGTCACACTCTAAACCTCCTCAAAAAAATGTGGTATGTGAACACGTCTGTCCTTTGAATATCTTTAGGAAACAAAGAAAGACTGGCTACAAATTGGGAAGAGGTAATTGCATCTGTTGGGAAGGAATGTGTGTGATGGATCATAGTGTAACTATGGAATTATTGAAAAATGTTCGTCACAGAAAAGAAACTTCAGGGAAATGAGTCACTGCCCAGGAGTTTGTAATAGTGAATCCATGCAATGTTTCCTTCTTGCTCCTCCCTGGAGACCAGAAGAATATGCAGTAAGGAATAGAGGATAAATATGTTAATACAAATGTGTGAATGAACATAAAAAAAAACCCCTGGTGACAGATGTAGCAGAGAGACCATGGTAGCAAGGTCTAGTTCATGGCTGGCAGTTAGTCACAAGAAAGAAAAATTGCTTTTATTTGCTATGATGATGGCAAGTGGCCCACCTAGACAGACTCGAGACATCTTAGAGAAGGCCCTTATTTTTATTCAGCTCCTCAATAAGCAGATTGTTTTTGCCTGAAGTGATATGTTACACTGGTTATTTTGAATGTATACAGGCTCTTAAGGAGATTAAAAACAGAAGAGAAAGGCACAGTGTATTCAAAGTACTGAGAAGGAAAATCCTGCAACCTAGGATACTCTACCCAGCAAGATTATCATTTAGAGTAGAAGGAAAGATAAAGAACATCTCAGACAAACAAAACTAAAAGAGTTCAGCAATATTAAATCTACCCTACAAGAAATGTTGAAAGGTCTTTTCTAGATGGGAAAGAAGTAAGAATCTATAGGAAAGGGAAATTCCCAACAGGAAAGGAAAATATATAATAAGGATCGAAGACAACTTAGATAAGCCAGCATCTAGACTGAAAGAAAAAAATTGTAAAAGTGACTATAAATAGATAAGGAATAAGTATGAAAATGTAAAATAGGGCCTCAAAACCACAAAATGTGGGGAAGGGAAGAAAAATTGCACATCCTTTAGACTGTGTTTGAACTTAAATGACTACAAGTTTAAAACAAGTAGCTATAATTATAGGTCAACATATAGCAATCCCATGTTAACTCCAAATCAAAAACCTACAACAGATACAGAGCAACCAAAAAGAAAGGAATATAAGCCTACTACTAAAGCAAATCATTAAACCACAAGAGAAGAAAGTAAAAGAATAAATGAACAGAGAACTACAGAAACAATCATAAAACAAGTAATAAAATGGCAACGACTACATATCTATCAATAATTACTTTAAATGTCAATGGACTTAAATGCCCTGATCAAAAGACATAGGTGGCTAACTGGATTTTTTAAGAAATCAACAAACTGCCTAAAAGAGACTGTCTTCAGGGCTAAAGACACATAGATTGAAAGTGAGGCAGAGTTCCCATTGTGACTCAGTGGTAACAAGCCTGAATAATATCCATGAATATGTAGGTTCAATTCCTGGCCTTGCTCAGTGGGTTAAGGATCTGCCATTGCCATGAGCTCTGGTGTAGTTTGCAGACATGGCTCGGATCCTGTGTTGCTGTGGCTGTGTCATTGGCAGGCAGCTGGAGCTCCAATTTGACCTCTAGTCTGGGAACTTCCATATGCCACAGGTATGGCCCTGAAAAGCAAAAAATAAAGTAAAATAAAATAAATAGAAAGTGAGGGGATGTAAAGAATATACTATGCAAAGGGAAACAATAATAAAGCAGAGGTAAAAATACACATAGGAATAAAAAAAACAGATGTTAAAATGAAGTCCAAAGTTCCTGCTGTGGTGCAACAGGACTGGGGGCCCCTTTGCAGTGCTAGGACACATATTTTATCCCTGTCCCAGAACAGTTGGTTAAAGGATCCAGTGTTGCCACAGCTGTGGCATAGGTTGCAACCATGACTTGTATTTGATCCCTGGCCCAGGAACTCTGTATGCCATGCGGTGGCCAAAAAGGAAAAAAAAAAGAGATGCTAATTTAAGTCCAGGACTGGATGGCTTCACAGAGGAATTCTACAAAACATATAAAGAAGAATTAATAATTATCCTTTTGTTTGTTTGCTTTTTAGGGCCGCACCTTTGGCATATGGAAGTTTCCAGGCTAGGGGTCTAATCAAATGTGCCTCTCCCAGCCTAAACCACAGTCACAGCAACACAGGATCTTAGCCACATCTGCAACCTACATCACAGCTCACAGCAACACCTGATCCTTAACCCAATGAGCGAGGCCAGGGATCCAACCCATGTCCTCATGGATACTAGTTGGATTCATTACTGCTGAGGCACAATGGGAACTCCCAATATCATTTTTTTTTTGCCTTTTTAGGGTTGCACTCATGGCATATGGAGGTTCCCAGGCTAGGGGTTGAATTGGAGCTGTATATGCTGGCCTACGCCACAGCAACAGCAAAGCAGACTCCACGCTGCATCTTCGACCTACACCACAGCTCACAGCAATGATGGATCCTTAACCCACCGAGCAAGGCCAGGGGTCAAAATTGTGTCCTCATGGATTCTAGTCAGATTCATTTCTGCTGAGGCATGATTGGAACTCAGGAACTCCCAATATCTATCCTTCTTAAACTATTCCAAAAAAGAAGAGGGCGAAACATACCCAAATTTATTTTGTGAAGTCACCATTACCCTGATATCAAAACAAAAAAAGAAAATATAGGCCAATATTTTGGTGAAAATAGATCCAAAAATCCTCAACAAAATATTAACAAACTAAATTCAATAACACATAAAAACATCATACATCATGATCAAGTTGGATTTATTCCATAAGCACAAGGAAATTTCAAAATTCTCAAATCAATGAATGTGATATGCTACATTAACAAAAGAAAGGGAAAAAAACACATGATCTTCTCAATAGATGCAGAAAAAGCTTTTAACAAAAATTCAAAATTCATTCATGATAAATACTCTCATCAAAGTGGGCACAGAGGGAAACATATATCAACATAGTAAAGGCCATTCAAGTAAAGCCCACGGCCAACACTATACTCAGTGGTAAAAAGCAGAAACCTTTCCTAGTAAATTCGGAAACAAGGCAAAGATGCTCCCTCTCACCATCTCTATTTAATGTAAGTAACAGAAAATTCTAGCAATCAGACAAGAAAGAGAAATAAAAGTCTTCCAAACTGAAAGAGAAAAAGTAAAACTGTCATTTTCAGATAACATGATACTATGTACAAAAACCCCCTAAAATCTCCACTAAAATCTATTAGAAGTAATAAGGTCAGTAAAGTTTAAGGATACAAGATTAATATACAGAAATCTGTTGCTTTTCTATACACTAATAATAAACTATCAGAAAGATAAAGTAAAAAAATCCCATTTGAAACTGCACCAAAAAGAACAAAAAAAATACTTAGGGATAAAATTAACAAAGGAGGTTAAAGACATATCCTCTGAAAAGTATAAAACATTGATGAAAGAAATTAAAAATCATAGAAAGAAGTGGAAAGATAGCCGGTGCTCTTGAACTGAAAGAATTAATGCTTTTACAATGTCCATGTTACCCAAAGTGATCTATAAACTTAATGCAACCTCTATCAAAATACCAATTCTTTTTTCCACAGAACTAGAACAAATTATTCTAAAATTCATATGGAATTACAAAAGATCCCAAATTGCGCAATCTTGAGAAAAAAGAACAAAGTTGAAGGTATCACATGCCCAGACTTTAGACTTTGCTACACATCTACTGTCATCAAAACAATATGATGTTGTCACTAAAGCTGACGCATATATGGTGAACAGGCACATGAACAGATTCTCAACATCACTAATTATTAGAGAAATGCAAATCAAAACAGCAATGAGATAGCACCTCCCACCTATCAGAATGGGCTCATCAAAAAGTCTACAAAAAACAGGGAGTTCCCATTGCAGCAAAGTGGAAACAAATCTGACTAGTATCCATAAGGATGCGGGTTCAATCCCTGACCTCGCTCAGTGTGTCTGGGATCTGGTGTTGCTGTGAGCTGTGGTATAGGCCAGCCAACAACTGTAGCTCCAATTCGACCCATAGCCTGCCTGGGAATTTCCATATGATGTCAGCATGGCCCTAAAAAGCAAAACAAACAAACAAACAAAAAAAGAGTCTACAAAAAACAAATGTTGTAGATAGAGACTGTGAAGCAAAGGATCATTCGTATATACTGTTGGTGGGAATGTAAATTCGTTCATTCACTATGGAAAATAGTGTAGAATTTCCTTAGAAAAACAAGAAATAGTACTACTGTATGATTCATCAATTCCACTCCTGGTTACATATCAAGAAAATAAGGAAAACGCTAGTTTGAATAGATTCATTCACCCCAATGTTCATAGTAGCACTGTTTATAATAGCCAAGATATAGAAGCAAACACAAACGCCCATCGACATATAAATAGATAAATAAGATTTAGAAGAAGGTATTCATGGACTATTAGCCTTAAAATAAGAATGAATTTGTGCCATTTAAGCAAGGTGGATATACCTAGAGAATATTATGCTTAGTGCAATAAATCAGAGAAAGAAAAATACTGCATGATGTCACTTACATGGAATCTAAAAAGTAATACAAGTGAATGTATAAGAAAAGCAGAATGAGGTTCACAGATTAAAAAACAAACAAACAAAAAACTGGTTGTTACCAACCGGGAGAGGAGGGGAGAATGGGAAAATTTGGGGCATGGAATTAAAAGATACAAGCTACTTTAGATAAGAAGCAAGGATTTTCTCGTAGCAAAGGGAATTATAGATCTTATAGTAACTTTTAGTATAGTTTGTAAGAATACTGAATCACTGTGCTCTACACTGGAAACTAGCATATTTTAATCAATTATATTTCAATAAAAATATAATATGTAATGCTTGATTTAATTGAATAATTATAAAAATATGTGTTCTTTTAATTTTTTAAAAGGTAAAACAAGGACTAAAAACAGGAGTTCTGGTTGTGGTGCAGCATAAACTAATCTGACTAGGATCCATGAGGGCACAAGTTTGATCCCTGACCTTGCTCAGTGGGTTAAGGATCTGGCTGTTGCCGTGAGTTGTGGTATAGGTTGCAAGACATGGCTTGGATCCCGTGTTGCTGTGGCTGTTGTGTAGGCCAGCAGCTCCAGCTCCAGTTCTACCCCTAGCCTGGGAACCGCCATATGCTACAGTTGTGGTCCTGAAAAAGCAAAAAAAAAAAAAAAAAAAAAAAAAAAAAAAAAAAAAAAAAAGAACTAAAAAAGCAAAAAAAGACCTAAAAACAATAAAATTGTGTGAGAGTTGTTCGATTGCTAGTTAAAGCATTCTAATAAAATTCTCAGGATGAGAAAAGAAATAGAGTAGTTTTTCTGTATTCTGTATTTTTAGTATTCTGTAGAATAACAGAATACTACAAAATAGCAGTAGTTCTGTTAGAAAAATGTAGTTTGTAACTTTTGTATCTGTTTTACTGCTTATCAGTGGCATGTTCTTTTTATTGCTGAGTAGTTATTTCATTATTTGGGTATACTATGCTTTGCTTCTTCAGTCACCAGTTGATAGATATTTGAGTTTTTTTTTCAGTTTTTTGCTAATATTCCATTATTTACTATTATGCTGGTATGAACATTTATATACAAGTCTTTGTATGGACATATGTTCTCATTTCTCTTGACTATATAAACATAACAGTAAATTTCTGGGTTATGGTAAATTTATTTTTCAAGAAGGTGCTTAACTGCTTCCCTAATTTGGATGTACCATTTTACATTCCCTCCAGTCGTGCATGATAGCTCTAGTTCTTCACATTCTCATCAACCCTTGTTATTGTCTGTTTTTTTGTTTAGAAACATATTACTAGGTTTGAAGTTATATGTAATTAATTTATTATTTAATTTTAAATATGCTCTTTGAACTAGTAAAATCTTTGAGAAACTGACTGTGTGACTCCTCCCTAAGTCTCTGGACTCCTAGATCTGTTTTTTTTTAAATTAAATATAGTTGATATACAATGTTGTGCTAATTTCTGCTATATAGCATAGTAACCCACACATACATATATATTCATTCTTTTTCTCATGCTATCTTCCATCGTGTTCTATCGCAAGAGATTGGATATAGTTCCCTGTGCTGTACAGTAAGGCCTCATTTCTTATTCATTCTAAATGTAATAGTTTGTATCTACCAACAGCAAACTCCCTGTCTACCCCACTCCCTCTACCCTGCTTTGGCAATCTGGACTCCTAAATCGTTAATCTACTAAGTAGTGTTGTTTTAAAACTTATAGTGTAGACATCATTCATTCATTCATTCATTCAAAAATGACTACCTACAATAGGTCAGGCAAAGTTCTGAGATAAAATGATGAATTTTCATGGTTTCTGCCTTCAAAGTTTTGACTAATGTAATTGGAAATATGGACCTAGATAGTTAAGAGTTATAATACAATGTAATAGATGCAAATAAAGTACAAAACATTTTAGTTCTTGTCTAGTTAATCTTAATATGTAGAGGCCTTTCAGTTATCATTTTCCTTGTCATGAGAGCAACTTTCTCACATGTTCAAGATAAGGGAATTAGGTTGGAAAGAGATAGCAGCTGACTTTTAACAAACACTACTGTGAGTTTCATATTTCACTTTAGTCCATTATCAGGGCTGTTATCTAGTTCAGAACTTGATATGCTGAAAATACTCTAGTTTATTTTCTTGCATCTTAAAGTAGAAAGATCAAATACTATTTCCACTGGTTGTCCACCTAAGGGATACCATATAAGCTATTCCCTTGATAGATTTAGTTTCACCACTGTACACTGAGTTTTCCTTGAGGAGGAAAAAGCTGGAATGAGTAGAGTTGGATTCTGAGATTCTGAGGACCGTGGCATTTGTAGGCAATTTTTAGCAGGTAAATGAGGACAATCCTTAAAGTAGGTCTTCTTATGATGTTCTCATGCTTTTTGCCTATTGTATGCCCACACACAACCACCTCCACTTCCTGCCTCCTTGCACAAAATTCATCTACAGATTTTAAATATTATTAAAAATAAGGGATTCCTGTGGTTGTTTGGTATTTCCTTGCTCTTTGCTCTTTAAATAGGAATTAACTAATTCAGATACATTTACATATTTTATTAAATATCCATAGGGGAGAAATTCTAAATTATTTTCTCTATTGTTTGGGAGTCCTGAAATCTACTACTTAACAGAGAAAATAAACTAGAAAATTGAAGAATTTACATAACTCATATCTAATACACATATTACTGAAGGTTAAAATTTTCAGAATATAACAGGTATACATTTAAATTTTTTTTTTTTGGTCTTTTGTCATTTTTTAGGGCCGCACTCGCGGCATGTGGAGGTTCCCAGGCTAGGGGTCTAATCGAGCTGTAGCTGCTGGCCTATGCCACAGATACAGCAGTGCAGGATCCGCGCCGCATCTGCAACCTACACCACAGCTCACGGCAACGCCGGATCCTTAACCCACTGAGCAAGGCCAGGGAGCGAACCCACAACCTCATGGTTCCTAGTCAGATTCTTTAACCACTGAGCCACGACGGGAACTCCACATTTAAAATTTTGATGAGGCAAGCCATAACATTTCATTTCGTTCATTAATTCCATCAGTTCACAAACACTTATTAGGTTTGGGTAATATATCAGACAATATGTTCATTACTGTATGTACACATATTCTTAAATATAATCCTCATTTTAAAGGAAGAGACTTATTGGAGAGATAGATACGCAAACAAAGAATTACCACACAACACAATAAGCAGAAGAGAGAGCAGGGGAAAATTAATCATCAGGACAGGAATGAGGCAGTTTTAGCAAAGACTTCTAAAGAAGGTACTTGGGTTGTGTCTTAAATATTTGCTACTCGAAGTGTGATTTTCAGACCAGAGGTATTATATCCTCTGGAAGTCTGGTTGAACAGAAGAATTTCAGATTCTGCTCTGTATGTATATATCAAATCATAGCATGCATTTTAATAAGATCTCCTGGTGATTTGTATGACATTAAGTTTGAGAAGTTTGCCTTAAAATATTATTAGAAATCCTCAGGTGGATTAGAGGAAAGGATATTCTATGAAAGTGGGAATAATATGTGTAATGGGACTGTATTTGGTAGAAATCCCTGTAATAGTGGATTCTGAGACAATGATTTGGGTACAAGTAATTTATTTGGGAAGAAGCACTGGTAAGGAAGTGAGGATGATATAAGGAAGGTGATAATGACCATAAAGAGTCTTTTTCTAACGAGTTAACTTTGTAAGTAGCTAAGACTCAATCCCTTGGGAGAACCTTGGGAAATAGTACAGACTTAGAGTTATTCACCAATGCCAGTTATTTTGTGGTTCCGGAACTGCTTCCAGGGAATGATATCTCCAGAATTTTAGAATTTCCACAGATGTAAGCCCTATGCATTTTGATCACGAAAAAAAAGCCTTCAGGCAAAGAATTGTAGGGACAAGCCAGAAGTTTGATGTTCACAGAAATGGTGAATGCTAAGGGGATATATGTGGGCACCAATGATGGTTGCTATAGGAATCAGGGCATGAAACAGCACCACAGGGTTTTGTCAAGTTTTTTTTAGCAATCTGGGAGTATAGGAAATGAATGTATAATATCAAGATCCAAGGCTGCTTTGATATATAAGAGTCAAATCATAAAGGACCTTTAGAGGAAGATATATTAAAGAAGCTGAGATTCATTTGTGGGACATTACATATTTTTAAAATGGAATGTCATAGTAGAAATTTCATTTTTATTTATTTATTTTTTCTATGTATTTTTTAGGGCTGCACCCATAGCATATGGAAGTTCCCAGGCTAGGGTGGCAAATCAGAGCTATAGCTGCCAGCCTACATCACAGCCACAGGAACACCAGATCTAAGCTGTATCGGCCACCTATACCACAGCTCACTGCATTGCTAGATACTTAACCCAGTGGGTGAGGCCAGAGATCAAATCTGCCTCTTTGTGGATACTAGTCTGATTTGCTACTGCTAAGCCACAATGGGAACTCCAGAAATTTCATTTTTAGAAAGATTATTTTGGAGACACTTGAGAAGATAGATGGGAATCAGTGATACTGAAGGCAGAGGGCCAGTAATAGTTATATAATCTTACATACAGCCTCTAATGGTATCACCATTAACATACTGGATTAATCAATAGCTATATTAGGTTTCTACTATGTTGATAGCATTTTTGCAAGTAGTAAAATACAAAGTTTCATGTCTCTACCTTTCTTTTTCTTTAGTCAATTATGAATCTACTCAAACTGGAGTTCCCGTCATGGCGCAGCAGAAATGAATCCGATTAGAAACCATGAGGTTGCAGGTTTGATCCCTGGCATCGCTCAGTGGGTTAACGATCCGGCATTGCCTTGAGCTGTGGTGTAGGTTGCAGATACGGCTCGGATCTGGCATTGTTGTGGCTCTGGCATAGGCTGGCAGCAACAGCCCATTAGACCCCTAGCCTGGGAACCTCCATATGCTGTGGGTGCGGCCCTAAAAAAAAAGCCAAAAAAAAAAGAATCTACTCAAACTGAAGTCCAATCAATATTAGTGCTATAGTTATAGTTGCCTGTTAATAAGTGTTGGTGTGTTCAAATTGAATATGGATTTGTGTATTTCATAGGTCTTGCATGCCCTAGCTTATGCTATATTCCCCCATTTTTTTAAACAGGACAATAGTTTTTCTGAGAGCACAGGACATTACTTAAGCTAATATTTTTTTCTATCAAATAGAAATTCACAATTAATAAATTTATTAATATTTCATTCCTTTTGTTGGACCTTGGTCACATTATTTATGATCATTGCCACATCTCGTATAATAGGAAATTCATGATTATTGCTATATTCAGTTATACCAAAGTGTTTCCTACCATTTCTCTTAGCTAAAATATGTAGAATATTTTTTTTTGTTAAGCCAAAAATAATGGTTTGTGTCCTAATCTTTCTGGGATAATAAAAAATAATCTGTGGTGTTAAAAATGAAAGAAATACTTGTGTCACTTCAAAATACTAATTTTAATTTTGATGTCTCCTGGTTGATGTATATGTTTAATATGTCATGTTTTCAGACTTTCAGTCTTTGAAGTGTACTGAAAAGCCTCGTTCTATATTCTCCATTAATCAAATCATTATAAATATTTTATGTTGATTAAATAATCATTAACTTTATTAAGCTGAATTTCTTTGTTCACATGTATATCAGTTGGGATGAGATTTTCCCCTTTCGTTCTTAATTTGCATCCTTTATTTCACTACTGATATCTTGGTCTTCTCAGAGCTATGTCTTCAATCCACTAGAGGAAGGAGCTTCTAAGATTCTATTAGATTTGTATTTGGTATTAAAGTAAGAATTTCTTAGTCTCCAGCTTACACTTTATTTTCACATGGAGAAAATTATTGGGGAGATTAAAAATGATAAAGTTATCTATATGGAAGACAATAAAGAAGATGCTGAAATAGAGTCCAAATCTTCCATAGCCACCAAAACTGTTTGAGAAGAAATTTATCTCCTCTGAGCTGCTTCAGCTTAAAATAAGTTAAGCATGAATGAGTCATGACGCAATCCGTGTTTGTCTATTTTCACATCTTGCTGTGGCTAGCATTCAACAAATACTGATTAATATCAAATAGGTTTCACTCAATTGAAAAGCTTGCACTGTAAAACATTATTTTTGTTTTATACTCATATACAGAAATTTTTTCTATGATAAGTTGGAAGACCAACTGATAGAGGACCAACTGGAAAAATCTGTTAGCTCAAACTGGAATATTCTAATCATTTACTAGTCTGAAAATTGAAGCCACCTAATGATTGTCTAAATTGATCTAATGTAATGCGGAAAGCCACTGATAGACTTAAATAATAGATCAAGTTTTATCAATTTAAAAAATAATTACATAATCTTAAAATGCTCAACAATTTCTCTGAGTGGTGTTTTGTGTATATTTACCTAATGAGGCAGTAAGGTGACCTGTTAAAGGAGTGGTTTTGGAATCTGGGTTCATAGCTGTTAGGTAAGCACAGGTTTTAGATAACCTTGAGTAAGTTGCTTACCGTCTCAAGATTCTGCATTTTTTTTAAAGTGTGTGATTTTGGACAGTAATGCTCATATTGTTGAGGATTAAATAGTTTACATTTTACAGTGATTGCCATAGTCATAGGTTTTAAAACTTCATAATTGGGGGAAAAGGATAAATATCTATGGATAGTTTTACCCTTTATAAAGAGTAGAAAATGATTTGGATATTGATGAAAATAATTAGAATAAAGGTATTTTTTTCATAATTTCTAAGTTTCCTGTAACTTTCCATCCTCTTTCACTCAAATCCTCCTTTATTGCAGTTATCCAGTGTTTATGCTGGGGGCATTATGGGTTAACATTATTGCTGTGCGCAATTTTCCATTTAATTTTAAAGTTCCATTGTTTTGTGACATTAAGATTGTAATCAGAATTCAAAGGTCAATGACTCAAAGAAACCAGAACATAACATTTTTCTTCCACAATTTTAGAACCTCACATTTATTTTGAAGACCAGGAACTCAATGTACTTTCTCTCTCCTCTCAATGTTGATTGAGGTTTGAAGTTTTTACTTTTTGCAGCACAGTTTGTAACATTGTGGATAGCCTTAAATCTGGCAGAAAAAAAAATTCACCTTCTTTTTTACTTTTGCTGTAGTGAGCTCTTTCAGACAGCTGATGTCAATTCTCACTGGTGAATTGATAACAGTGGAAGCACCTTCACTTTGAAAATAATCTATATCAAAAGTAGTCAAGCAATAAAGGTCTGGCAAGAACATGAATCCTAATGCTCATACAAGCCCCAGGCAGGCATTCTGTAGAATCTAAGAACCCGGTCTCCTGGTAGAGGAACACTGTGTTCTCAACCAGTCACCTTCTCTTGCTTCTTAGACGTACTCCAGTGAAAGTAGGCTTTTGCCCAAGTAAAGGGAGAGAGGTAAAATACTTCAAGGTGAAAATAGGAAAAATAATAAATAGAAATAATTGTGAAAATAGAGAGATTTTTAAATGTTAGGAACTATAAACTGGCCATTTCTGTTGGATACAAAAGGGATTTTTTTGTTGTTGTTGGTTACTAATTTTACAGTTGAATAACCTCTACTTAAATAGTATCTTCACTGAGGCAATTGTTTTTAAATCATACTTTTTGAGTCATCATTTTTCTTGTTAAATTAAAGCTCTTTAGAATTATAGCTATAGAGTGATAGCTGATTAAAGACGCCATAATAGGGAGTGTGCTCATATAATAAAAATGGAACACCGTTGATCATGTGATACAAATGAAGGATGGATGAGAAACTCTTCAATCAGCTTCAGGTTTTATCTTGTTTGAATCATAAGATTGGCATTCAATAGGTAAGGGGTGCGATGATGTGACCAAGACAGTTATCTGGATATCCATCCTTTCCTTCACTTAGAATTACCACTAACCAATTATTCCTTTGCAAGATGGTATTTATTCCATTATCACATATGCATCTTAGAAATAATGGGGAGTTCCTGTCGTGGCTCAGTGGTTAACGAATCCGACTAGGAACCATGAGGTTGCGGGTTCGATCCCTGACCTTGCTCAGTGGGTTAAAGATCCGGCGTTGCCGTGAGCTGTGGTGTAGGTTGCAGATACAGCTCGGATCCCGCTTTGCTGTGGCTGTGGCAAAGGCCAGCAGCTACAGCTCTGATTAGACCCCTAGCCTGGGAACCTCCATATGCCGGGGAAGCGGCCCTAGATAAGGCAAAAAGACAAAAAAAAAAAAAGAAATAATGGAAGAATGCTATGTCCATATATATGATAGAATTTTCTGGAATTTTTAAGGAAAAAAATTTGAGATTGCCCTTAGTGTAGGAACTGCTAGATGTTACACTCACAAGGAACCTTGTTTCCTTGTTGAGACCCATTGTGAAATTTTGCCGTTGTTATTCCAGTATTACCCAAAGTTCTTATTTCTGTGAAGCAGTGTAAAACAGAAATGAATTCTTAAATAACTAGAGATATGATGTGAAAGCTTATAACTCTTGTTGAAAGCTAATCCAGACTCCTAGAAGCTTCATAATTTTTTTTTGTTTATAATTAATTTTAATGAAAAATATTAGGAGGACTTGTTTTGTCTATTTTGAACTAAGTAATTTCTTTTGGAGATATTAATGAGTCCAAAGTAGAAGGATAAAAATGAGGCATTTACTTGCTTGCATGATTATGGAAGAAATGCTATGTTTTGAGAATGAGAACCCAAAGGTAATTACTTCTCTTGAGGGAAAGGGAGTATGGCCCTTTGGCCCATTCCAGAAACCAATTAAGCATCTTTTCAAAACGTTGCCTTAGGAATGCCACTTTATGTGTTATACATAAACTCAGGTTTCAGAGACAAATCTCAACCCCTGTTTTTATGCTCCCCTACTGTATCCCCATAAGTTTCTCAGACATAAACAAGAAAATACTCCTTAGAATATTAGCTTGGAATTATCACAGATTGTGGAAATCCTGTGAGCCAGTAATAAGCTACAATGCTATGTGTGTTAACACTCCCAGGATGCATAATATTGCTACCTGAGAGAACCAACAGCACACCTGACCTTGGGTGAGTTATCTAGTCATGCTTCATTGGTTTCCTCATCTATAAAGTGGTGCTGGTGATAACTATCTACCTTGCTGACATTCTACAATTATTACTGAAATGGTATTTGGTTAGCACTTTGAGGGAATGTGCTATAAAAATGTACTTATTGCCATATATTCAGGGCATAGAGTTCTCGTCACAGTCAGGAGCTGTTGTTCTGTACAACATGTCCTTGAAGCTTGGAAAGGAGAAGAATGTGGATTCTTCGAGGATCACTTAAGTTCAAAAATCATGACAAGGCAATGCACTGGTTTGTAGGTGGGAAAATACCAGTTTGTATCTGGAAATGGCCATCCACAAATACAAATAAATAAAACTAAGTTATATGCCCTTCATACCCAAACAAAAAGTTTTGAAAATTGGTCCAGAAAAGTGAGGGGAATGAGTAATTATCTGCCCTAAACCTCAACATATCCTAATCAATACACTACAAGAGTGCCTAGGTTAGTTTCATATAGTCTGCTTATAGCCAACTCATACTCACTGCGACCAGATACTCAAGAGTTTTCATTAGGCACCACCATCAAAATCAATAGGCCTGTACTTTGAATAAGTAGGACAAAGTGCTATAAATTACTGTTATTTCAGTTTTAGTTTTTCTCCAAGATGCTGATGTGCTAAGTATTGCCTAACAGAGGTATTGGGAGAATGGGAAAGTCATGTTCCAGTTCTGTGACCTATCTCTATGAAATTCTGCAGCAATGAAAAGAGTAATTTTCTTAGGATCCCATGGTTGAAGACCCCTTCTCACAAAATTGCTGTCCATGGAAATAAAATATTTATTTTTGAAGAATGTGCACTGAACAGAAATGATAGGTCAGATTATTTCAAAGCGCATTTTAAAGATGACATTGATAGTCATAAAATCCACCCCCCATGTGCCATTAACAAGTGCACTTTCAGCTTTAAATACCTTTAGTTGTCCGTAATCCAAGAAAGTATCAAAACTATAAAAGGAAAAGAGAGCCATCTGCCTATGGTAGTTTTAAACTATCATTATCAAGTCTCAAAGACAGTAATGCCTAATCATATAATCATTTATGGATTCTCAGTAAATAATATGCCTTAATTTATTGCTGTACTTGGTTTGATGTAATATTTATCATAGAATTTAAAGAGCAAATCTTATTTCAGGGGATTAAAGAGAGAGTCTGCTGGGTCAGTTTAAAGTTCTAATGTAGACCAAGTTGCCCAGGGCAACATTTTTTTCTCTCTTATCTCTCCCTTTAGAGTCATTTATATACTGTTCCTGTAGAACCCTCCGCTGATGAAATACTCTCCAGTTTTCAAAATTCTGTTTGGAGCTCAAAAATGCTCCCTTAAAGTGATCTTTTTTACATAGCTGTTCAGTGCTTCAGCAATTCATATCATACCTCTTAATACTCATATTTATATGAGTATATACTCAAATTTATATATGTATATGTATATATGTACACACATATGTGCAGATGAGTACATATACATATATATAAGAAAGATGAGTATACACATATATACAGACTCATAGAGATGAGTCTCTATATATACACACTCATAAAGATATATATATGTACATATATCATCTGCGAATCAATAAAATGAGAAAAATATGCACACTTCCTTCTGAATTCCCCAAATGGGCAATTATAAATTCTTCAACCACCTAGCACATATGCTTCCTGGTAGAAAGAGTGGAAGGACAGAACGCTCTGAAATTGCTCAGCTGTCTGGGTACATCTGAGAGGCACACAACTGGGAGTCTGGATACTTTAAATTCTATCTCTCTGTGTGTTCGTGTGTTGCAGTCACTCACTGGCTTAGAAAACTTTACATGCTTACAAGTAACTCTTAAAAGCCGTTAACTGATAACTCAGTTTGCTATGAATGTTCTCCCAATGGCAGAATTGTTGACATCTGCTTGACTTTTTAAGTGAACCCAGAAAACGGATGTTTTAAACTTCTAGTGATCCAGCAGTGGGTAGAAAATGTTATTGCTGTGTTAGAAGGATTTGTTTTCATAGGCAAAAAAGCTTTTATGTAGTTGTATGTATTATATAACAACTTGATATGCTTTTATTTATAGAGGCCATTTATTTATGCTTCTCTGCCTATAGATGGAGCATACTACCATATGACATAAATCTTGAACAATTTTTGCATGTTACTATTTTATACTTGTGTATTTTACACACCAAATAAGGGAAAATCTTCGTACTTACACACTAATAAACTGTTTTGAGGGCTGGCTTTCATATGTGTTAAAATTTAATTATATACTTAGGAAAAACTTGTACCACTGGGTTAATCAAGCTCCTTCCTATGGTAAAATTATATTTAGTACCAACCAGTTCAGATGGCATGGCATCTTATATAATTTATTTCACACATATAACCCTGAATTTGGGTAACTTAGGTAAACACAGGCAATTGGTAGCAGAAAGTGTGGTCATTGCAAAGGTAGGCAGTCATTAAATCAAAGGTAATTTATGGCTCTTATCATCAAAACAAGGTGTATGAAACTTTTTGAACTGTGTAGTCAAAAGGAATTAAATCCACGCATAATTCTGAATGTTATCTTAAAAACTGAGGATCAAGCTGGTTTGTCTCCATTCCCAGTCACACTTTACTACATACTTATTATGTAAAAAAAACTTCATGAGCCTTGGAGGAAGAAATTAATGAAAGAAAGCCTTAAAATACATGAGTCATAAAAGAGTCCATCCACCCACAAGACCATGAGTCCTATGGATAAAATGCACATTTAAAGCATCTGTATGTTGTGTTAGGTGCTCCACAAAGCAAAATAAATTGGCATATTTTTCATTCTTTAGGACTTTAGAATCTTAAATTGGGAATTAGAAAAATCATCGCTTCTAAACGTTCATTCCATAAATTATGTCAAACAATTATTCTATCTCCCAGACCATGTCTCAACTGTGTTGTGAACACACTGAACTATATTATCATACCTGTGCCTAATAGTCTTAAAGATAGAAGAGAGTGTTTTTACACGTAAATACAAACGTAGTTTCAGATTTTAGAGTAAGACATATGCAAATAGAAAGAATTATATAATGAGTGGAGAATAAAGAAATGGAAAAAGAGGAAAATTCATCAACAATGCTTTTTAAAGATAATTAAAATTGGGTTAGTGTAAAATAAAATTTTTAGAAATATATTTAACAAAATAAATGTAAGACTATAATATTGAAAACCATGAAACGCCATTGAAAGAAATTAAAAGGACTTAGAAATGAAAAGATATCCTATGCTAAAAATTGGAAGTCTTAATATGATGAAAATGACAATACTTCCCAAGTGTTTGATAAAGATAACACAACTTTTATCAAAATATCATTTGGCTTTTTGAAGAATAGACAAGATGATCCTAAAATTCTTATGGAATTGAAGGGATATACTTGCGAGTATTATTCAAGCCACCACACCCAGAAATTCTACTCTTAGGTGTATATCCCAAAGAAATGGAAAGATATGGCTACCCAAATTTTGGACACAAGTGTGGATAACCATGTTATCCTTGATAGTCCAAAAGTGGAAACAATCAAAATGTCCATCACTGAAGAATGTATAAACTAATTTGTGATATAGCCATATGGTGAAATACTTTGGTACATAGAATAGAATGACATATTGAAACATGTTTACAACTTGGATGAATCTTGGAAATATTATGCTAAATGAAAAAAGTCATATACAAATTCCATATGCTATAGTATTCCATTTATATGAATTGTTTAAATTGCCCTTAATGGGAAAAATAATAGGCAAATCTATAGAGAAAGAAAGTGGATTTGGTGTTTCCAGGCACTAAGAGGAGAAAGGAATAGGGAATGGATGTAGGTTTCTTATTGGGGTTATAAATGTACTCAAATTAGATAGTGCGATGATTGTAAAACTTTGTGAATATTGAAAACACATTGAATTGTGTACTTTGAAAGGCTGATTTTTAGTACTGTGTGAATTATACTTCAATAAACCTATATTCAAAAAATAGGATTGTAATTTTTTATATTTTAACTACTTTCATGCCTAAATTCAGCCTCGGCAGTGGAAACTTGTTTTGGCCTTCAGTCAGCCCAGATCATGGCAGTCAAATCTACATACACAGACCAGTACACCTAATTTTATGTTTCACAGTTATAGCGCTCAATAAATGTAGGTGCTATTATTTTAAATAACCGTTAATTGTAAAATAAGCTGTAAAGTAGGGTTTGACAAAAAATCCTCACAAACCAACTTTGTGACGAGTCACCTGAGTTTTCTGAGATTCTCATGTCACACAGTAGGTGATAACCATTTTTTTTTTTTTTAATTTGAGATCTTTAACGCTGCTGTGGGTGGTATTCACATCTTGAAATCCAAATCCCCAATAATAGTGACATTTGGAGGTAGGGACTTTGGGACATAATGAGGAGACCTCATGAATGGAATTAGTGCGCTTATAAGAAGATACAGGAGAGAGATTCTCTCTCTCTTCACCATAGGAGTATGATGGCTTCCATCTGCAACCAGGAAGAGGATTCTTATCAGGAACTCAATCAGCTGGCACTTTGATCATGGACTTTGCAACCTCCATACGTGTGAGAAATAAATGTCTGTTGTCTAAGGCATTCAGATTACGGTAATTTGTTATATAGTAACCTATACTAACTAAAACAATGCTTCATCCGTAAATGAAGAGGGATGACAAGACAAAACTTGGAAGTCCTTTCTATCTGTTAGACTATCTTACCTATAATTTTTTATTTAATATTGAAAAAGTTCCTCGTTCAAGACTATTAAGTTTGACAATGTTGCCAAGAGAAAAATTTGGCCAAGTCATATTTACATAGGCAATTAAGATATTTCTGAAGTTGTAAGATATCTTGGGAAGATTTACTTCAGTAGTTTTTGTTGCACAACCTAGTAAAGACTGGCATGTGGCAAATTGAGTCTAAATATGTTCTAATGGTTTGCTCTTTCTTTCATTTGTTCAATTTTAAAAGATATTGTTTGAGCACTTAATGAGCCCCCCACTGGGCCAAGTGTTGGTCAATAAATATGAACAAGTCAGACAACATGTCTCATGGACTTGCCAGTTGTCACTGTTATGTTGCACCAGTCCTGGATACAAGTCAGAGCACAATGTTTATTTATTTTCTCCAAAGGCTACTTGTTTAAGAATAAGTTAGTCTGATAATATTTCTGCCAACACTTAGCTAACAAACAGTCCTATGGTCATTTTACATTGCAAACATTTTCAACTCAGGAAGTAGGTTCATCAATGGAAAATAGCAATGAAATTTTCAAATGTTAATAATGGCAAAATTCTCCTCTCTTATTTGGGCTTTCTTGTGCCTAGAATAGGCCAATGGGAATGAGCTGAGTGAAGAAATGATGATCTAGAATATCCTTGAAGGCAGCTTCATTCAAAGAGATATCTGCTTGGTAGACTCCCAGACGCACTGCAGTTTTAGAGAGGGGTACCCCAGCATAATAACCTGCTTGCTTTTCACTTAATTTAAAACAGAATGTCTGCAGACAAGCTCAGCAGGTCACCTAGGACACCTAGTAGGGTTTTCTGTAGCCATATTCTTATATGTGAATAAGCAAGAAAGAACCACAGAAAAATTGAGGAAAGCAACACAGAAAAGACTAGATGAAAAAAATTGCATCTGAGGAAACAGGGGAATATCCAGGAATTAGAAAAGAATTAAAACTTAATAACCTCAGAGATATCTGTGAAGATACTGCATGCATAAAATAAGATCAGCCTATTGTGAAAATGAACCATGAATTCCAATTCATGATGGCAGTCTTATCACATGCATTTATCTCTTCAACAAGAGATGCCTGTTTTTCCTCTATATATTTTTCCACATACCTTGACCTTCTCTAAGTACTGTGGCTGAGCTTGAATATTAAATATTCTAAGTAAAAGCTGAAGATTTCTTATTGCCCAGCTTTGAAAGTTATGTAGTGTCTCTTCCTGTGCATTTATTTGTCAAGTCTATCTTGAATCTGGCCAGATTCAATTTAGAGTGGTGATGTGTGGGAGTCAAATTAATATACACATAGAGTTTTTAAAAATCAAATACTCAGAAGATATCTAGGATTTTTGCACAACCAATTTTCTGGAATTCTTTTTACTGATATATAGAGCTGGCTGAACTGTTCCCTGAATCTTATCTAATTTTTGATTTATTTGTCTATTTTTCTGGGGCACATTTTCAGGTAATGTCCAAGAAGAGGGTACATGGGATATAATTTTTTCAGTCGCTGATTATTTAAAAATATTTTATTCTATAACCACACATTTTATTTTTGTGGTATAATATTCTAGATTGAATATAACTCTACTCCAGAAATCTGAAGGCCTTTTTCTATCATTTTTAACACCAAGTATTACTGGTAAGAAATATAATTTCAGTCTTAATCTTGTTATTTTGTAACTATTATCTAGAATCTACACAGAGTCGGTTGAATTTGAGGCCAGCTGATTTGCCTTGAAAAATACCATAGATGCCGAGGCCAATCAAATTTTTATTATAGTAGAATGTGGGCACAAGAGATGGGGCTAAAAAGAAGGTATAGTAGGAAGGATGGGCTCTTAAAAATGTCCATACCTGGATCCAGGACTCTGTAAGTATATTATATTATGTGGCAAAGGGGACTTCGCAGACGTAATTAATTTTGTAGAGATTAAGATAGGAAAATCATCATGGATCATCTGGTGGACCCAATCTAACAAAAGGAGTTATTAAAATCAAAGAACTTTTTTTGACTAGAATCAGAGAGATGCAGGACAAGAAGAAGAGAGATGCATAGCAGGGAAGAGAGTCAATCTATTGGGGCTTGAGGGGTCCATATGGGAAGAATGAAAAGGAATGCAGGTAGTTTTTAAATGTGAACAATCTCCCTAGCTGATAGACACTAAGGAAATGGAGAGTCCATTCCTGCAATCACATGGAACTGCATTTAACCAATAAACTCAAATTAGGTGGAAGCAGATTCTCCCCAAAGTGTCCAGTAAAGAATGCAGTCTTCCCAAAAAGCATTAAAGGCTGATTTCAGCTTGTGAATTTCTAAGGAGAGGACGTAGCTGAGCCGACCTGGACTTCTGATCTACAGAAACTTTGAACTCATAAATTTGTATTATTTTAAGTCATGAAGTTTTTGGTGATTTCTTTCAGCAGCATTTGGTAACTAATACAGAAGATAATTAGTTGAAATCAGTATAAAAAATTAATGGTCCTTTTTTCCAACTTTCTATACCTAGATTATCTGTCAACAATGTAACTCTCCAGCTCAAGCCTCCCCCCCAAAAAAACCCCAAATAAATACAAATCCAAAACACACAAATGTTTCTCTGAAGAAATAATATAATCATTTGCACTGCTGAGTTAGTGTAGGTGTAGGAGCTCAATGTTTCAGACCTTCATATTGGTGGTTTAGGGAATCTCCACTTTTCTACTTTAATGTCTTAAAGTAAAATATGCCAACAATAATTCTCAAGAATAAAAGTGGTCTTTTTTAGAGTTGTTAAGTAAAGTATAGTGTAAAAGTAACAGGCTGAGTTGTTTTCACTCACACCACTTCTGACACCAAACATTTGAAAGTTTTTCCCTCTTGACACCAGTTATGTGGTGTCTTTTCCAATATCACTTTTCCAACTTTCCAGACACCAAATGGATATCTTAGAATTCCATTCTGACACTAATGTCAGATTTCATAGGTTTAAAAGCTCAATTTCATAAGACCGCCCTCATTTCAGATGCCAAGCACATATATCAAGTTACCAGGTTACTCACACTAATGCTGACTTGGTTACAAAGTTAAGGGGCTTCCACAACTCTCCCACAACTTTTTTTTTTTTGATAATTAGCTCATAAACTCCAGAAAACCCTTTACAATTACTAGTTTATTGTAAAGGTTACGAATGAACAGCCAGATGGAAAGGTACACAATGCAAGATCTGGGAGTTTCTCTAGTGCAGGAAATTCTGTCCCTGTGGAGTTGGGATATGCCATTCTCCTGACATATGGATGTATTGGCCAACTTAAAAGTTCTGAATACTTTTGCTTAGTGTTTTTTATAAAATTCCATTACCTAGGCATAATTATTGATTAAATTGTTGGTCATTGGCAACCAAACTCAATCTCCAGCTCCTCTTTTCTCTCCATTGGTTGGTTAGGAGTTCCATGTGAGTAGTCACATGGTTGGTTCCTCTGGCAACCAGCAAGATCAGAAGTTAACTAGGAGCCACTGAGTCAGCTCATTAGCGTATATTCAGGTATAGTTGAAAGGGTCTAGCTATGGATATAATGTGCTCCTATTACCCCTATCACATAAGAAATTCCAAGGATTTTCGAAGCTCTGTCAAGAACAAGGACAAATATCAAGTATATACTTATTATGTCTCAGCAGCAAACACAAATGAGAGGAAAAAAAATGACTACAGATGAAACAGAAAATGAGTAAACAGAAAGGAATTTAAAAAAAAAAGAAAGTGGAATTCCTGCCGTGGCTCAGTGGTTAACCAACCCAACTAGCATCCATGAGGATGAAGGTTCAATCCCTGGCCTCGCTCAGTGGGTTAAGGATCTGCCATTGCCATGAACTGTGGTGTAGGTCACAGACGCAGCTTAGATCCTCTGTTGCTGTGGTTCTGGCATAGGCTGGTGGCTACAGCACCTATTTGACCCCTAGCCTGGGAACCTCCATATGCCATGGGTGTGGGCCTAAAAAATCAAAAAAAAAAAAAAAAAGGAAAGTGGCAAATCATAAAATACTAATTTGCATTCTAGAGTTATTTTAGATTGACCACGATAATGATGTAAGAATAGGATACTAGATGCAATGAAAACAAAAAATTGAACAATTAGAAAGCATTAAAAAATTCTTAGGAAACCAAAATATGATGAATGAGAGAAAAAATAAAAATTGAGGAGTTCCCTTTGTGGCTCAGTGGTTAACGAATCCGACTAAGAACCATGAGGTTGCAGGTTCGATCCCTGGCCTTGCTCAGTGGGTTAAGGATCCGGCGTAGGCCTGAGCTGTGGTGAAGGTTGCAGACGCAGCTCGGATCTTGTGTTGCTGTGGCTGTGGCATAGGCCGGCAGCTACAGCTCCTGTTAGACCCCTAGCCTGGGAACCTCCATATGCCACGGGTGCGGCTCTACATAAAGGCAAAAAGACAAAAAAAAAAAAATTGTATAGTTGGGGAGAAAATCAATAAAATGTACCAGAAAATTAAAAATGCATATCGCTGGAAAATTTATGAGAAAATAATAGATGTAGAAAACTGATAAGAAGCACAAGATCCAATTAAAAATATTTTCAGAAAGTGAGGACAGAGAACAGAAGGGAAGAAATTTTTTTTTTCCTTTTGTCATTTTAGGGCCTTACCCGCGGCATGTGGAGGTTCCCAGGCTAGTGGTCTAATCGGAGCTACAGCTGCCACCCTACACCACAGCCACAGCCATGCAGGATCTGAGCTGCGTCTGCAACCTACACCACAGCTCAGGGGCAAGGCCGGATTGTTAACCCACTGAGCGATGCCAGGGATCGAACACTCAACCTCATGGTTCCTAGTTGGATTCATTTCCGCTGAGCCATGATGGGAACTCCCAGATAAAGGAAGAAATTTTGAAAGAAATAACAAAAGTTTTTCAAAGTTTCATGAAGGATACATCT
>PVHT021183586.1:3190820-3207624 GCA_004024745.2 Catagonus wagneri
AAAAAAAAAAAAATTATATTGGAATTTACTTTGGCTTAAACTGTTTGGCTGATACTCCCCTTGCATGGCCACTCCATATATCTCTCTTCGTAGCCCAAGGGGTGGGGGGCTTCTCCCTCACTGTTGCCAAAGGCTCTCTGTGTAACTGCAGGATGTGTACTTCTGGCAGTTACTCACCCTGCATGGCCTCTCATTGGTGTGCTCTCTGTAGCTGCTGTTATCAGAATGTGGACTGATGGGCCTCCCATGCCTCCTTTATGTTGAATGATTGCCACTGATGGTGGCCCTTATGGAGCTGCTGATAGTGGCTTTGTTGCTTGTGCTTTTCTCCAGGTGGGCAGCCTGCATCTCCTGCAGGGAGAGAGTACCAGCATCCCTCTATTGTCTCTTTTTGGTGTAGGTTGGACAATGCTAGTGTGAACCCTTGCAGAACATCTGGAAGGGGCCACAGAACCTGTGCCGTCCTGATTAGCAAGTTTAGAGTACCTTCAGGGCCTGGGCACTTCTTCTGGCTCTTATGGAGCCTGTGCAGCTGCCTTGGGTTCTTGCAGAGATACTGGTCACAGCCAAGGCACTTTTGCTTTTCATGGTCTTGCAGATCATGGCTCTTGTATGGAATGGGTGCCAGCAGAAGCTCTGCTGGCACAGATTGGGTAGCCACCCGCAGAGCTGGGAGGTTGTCTTATTCCTCCAGGTGGTTAGTCTGCCTGCTTCAAGAACTCTGAAGCCCTAAGAACAGGGCTGCTTCCCAGCTGTTGCTAGGCAGCTGCTGATGCAGACTGGCTCCCAGAACTCAAGAAGCCAGTGCACTACAGTTTGAGACAGCATATGTAGGGAACCAGTCTGTAGTCAAGTATTCCTCCCCTTCCTTCAAAACCCTCAAACTATGATTTTAGACTCTAAGCCCAGTTGGGCTGCATCTGCTTATGTGCCCTCAATTGTGTTGGCCCTAAACGCTCATTCCTCCAGGCTGTTTCTGCGCAGCCAACCCTGCTTTTCTTTTTTCCCCCTATGTAGCCAGCCTCAGCTCTCTTTTTGAGTCTGATCTCTAAGGCCGATTTTAGTTCCCAACACCTGCAGGCACCTGCATACATCTGCCCATAGCACTGACCATTTATGGGAGATTATTTCCATTTTAACTGCTTTGCACCGATTTTCTAGGGTTATTTGGCTTATCTCTGTGCTGGTGGGGGAACTTCCCAAGGTGCAGGAACTTTTCCTCTTTCCAGCTCCTTCCTAGGGTTGCAGATCCTGTCTCACTTCTTTTGCATCTTTCTTTTTTACTATCTGGTTTTGTGAAATTTTTCTTGCTCTGTCATAATCCTGAAGTCTTTTGTCAGTTTTTAGCAAATTTTCTGTGTGAATAGTTCCAAATGTAGATGTATTTTCAATGTATTTGTGGGAGTAGGTGGGTCTCATATCCAACTATTCCACCATCTTCCCAGGTCCCCAACTCATTTTTTAGAGTTCTAAGATTTTTCTATTTGTGCTTGAATCAGAAGTATTGTTCATAATCAGTTGGACAGATAGAAGTAATGGGCTTATTTCATTTTGACTATGAAAGTCTAAACCAGGTTTTTATGTTTAAGAATAAGAAGAAAGTGAGTTCAGCAGAAATGAACCTGACTAGTATCCATGAGGAAGAGGGTTCAATCCCTGGTCTTGCTTAGTGGGTCAGGGATCTGTCATTGCCATGAGCTGTGGTATAGGTTGCATGCGTAGCTTGCATCCTGCATTCCTGTGGCTATGGTTTAGGCCAACAGCTATAACTCCAATTCAACCCCTTGCCAAGAATTTCCATACACTGCAGTGTATCCCTAAAAAGTCCCCCTAAAAAGAATAAGAAAAGTCCAGCAGAATGTAAGAAATATGAGACTAGAGAAAAGATTTAATATTATATGTAAAAATGTAAATTAAATAATTGAATAAATAATAATTTTAGATTCTGAATAGTACATAAGCATGACATTTTACTTTGGAGAGTAACACAGTCATATACAGTCATAACTCAAAGATATTTTGGGTGTGATTCCAGATGCTGCAGTAAAGTGGTTATTGCAATAAAGTGAGTCACAGAGTTTTTGGCTCCCTAGTATACATAAAAGTTATATTTACACTATACTACAGTGTATTGTGTGCAATAATACTATGTCTAAAAAAAAAACCCAATGTACAAGCTGTAATTTAAAAACATTTTATCGTAGGAATTCTAGACAAGATGGAAGAGAACAAGATATCCTACATCCAAAGTAAAAGAAGGGTGGGAGGGGCATTTTCACAATGTAAGCACTCTCATGCCTGCAATGTGGACAATCTACCAACTGGAAAATAACTAAATATAGCAGAGGCTCACCCACTGGACTGAGGAGTTCTGAAACCTATGTCAGTTTCTCCAGGCTGGGGGTCTGGCACTGGGAGGTGGAGCCCACTGAGCATTTGGCATTGAAGGCCAGCAGGACTTGAGCACAGGTATTCCACAGGACTGGGAGGAACAGAGACTCCAATCTTGGGGTGTTCATACAGGGTTTCATGTGCACTGGATCCCAGGGCAAAGCAGAGACTCTATAAGTATCTGAATCTGACCTACCTATGGGTCTTGGAGGGCCTTCTGGGAGAGCAGGAGTTGGATGTGACTCAATGTGGGGTCAGGACATTAGAGGTGGAAGTCCATGGTCTATTCATCATTGTGAACTTCTCTGGAGGCTAACATTTCAAAAAATGTGGCCCAACCATTCAGGGCTGAGAAGCCCCAAGCCAAACAAACAGGGTGAGGATACAGCCCCACCCATCAGCAAATACCATGCCTAAAGTCCCCTATGGCACACAGCTACCTCTAATAACACCCAGAGAAATAGCCCCATACACCAGAGGGATAACACGCAGCTCCACTCACCAGTGGACAAGCACCAGTATGTACCATCAGGAGGCCAACCACAAGCCTTTACATTCCAGGGGGCAGACATTGGAAATGAGTGGCTACAATGCTGCAGCCTACAAAAAGGAGACCAGACACAAAGCTAGAAAAAGTGAGATGTCAGAGGAATATGAGCTGGATAAAGGAACAAGGCAAAACTGTGAAATAGGAGCTAATTAAGTGGAGATAGGCAACCCACATGAAGAAGACTTTAGAGTAATGATAGTGAGGGTTATTCAAGATCTTGGAAAAACATTGGAGGCAAAGAAATTACAAGAAATGTTTAACAAAGAAATAGAGGATTTAAAAAAAAGAAACAAGCAGAGATGAACAGCATATTAATCAAAATGAGAAATTCAATAGAGAGGAATCAGTAGCAGAACAGAAGAGGCAGAACTATAAAAAAGTGAGGTGGAAGAAAGACAACTGAAAATCACTGATGTAGAACAGAATAAAGAAAAATAACGAATGAGAAGAAATGACAGTTGAAGAGAAATCTGGAACATTAAATGCACCAACATTTTTATTATAGGGATGGCAGAAAGAGAAGAGAGAGAAAGAGAAGGAAAAAATATTTGAAGGGATAATAAAGGAAAACATACCTAACATAGGAAAGGAATTACTCATTCAGGTCCCGAAAACACGACTATTACATAGAATACACACAAGGAAGAATACCCCAAGACATATTAATCAAACTGACTAAAATTCAAGAGAAAGAGAATATATTGAAAGCCTCTAGGGAAAAGCAACAAATAAAATCCAAGGGAACCCCTATAAGTTTATCAGCTGATTTTTTCAGCAGAAACTCTGCAGCCCAGAAGGGAATAGCATGATATACTCAAAGTGATGAAAGAGAAAAAACCTCCAACCAAGAATACTCTACCCAGCAAGGCCCCGATTCAGATGTGAAGGATAAATTAAAAACTATATAGACAGGCAAAAGCACCACCAAACAATTCAGCACCACCAAACCAGATTTACAATAAATGGTAAAGGAAGTTCTCTAGGTGGAAAACAAAAGGCCATAACTAGGAACAAGAAAATTACAAATGAGAAAGTTCACTGGTAAAGCCAAACATATAATAAAGCTAGGAAATCATTCATACACAATATGATAACAAAACAAGCAATAGTGAGAAGAGGAGTGTATAAATGCAGGGTACTCGATATGCACTTGAAATTAAGAGAGCAGCAACATAAAAGGCACATACACATATATAATATTTATATATAGTATATGTCTATCTTTCTATCTATAGATTTATCATGTCTTTCATCTACATACTATATACTCCTATATCAAAACCTCACGGTTAACTGCAAGCCAAAAATCTACAACAGATACACATACAAATGTGAAAAGCTATCCAAACAGCACTAAAGATAGTCATCAAACCACAAGAGAACAAAAGAGGAAAGAGAAAAGACCAACAAAAACATAAAATATTAATAAAATGTCAATAAGAAGACATATATCAATAATTACTTTAAATGTAAACAGATTAAATGCTCCAACCAAAAGACAGAGACTGCCAGAATGGATACAAAAACAAACAGAAAACAAAACATACTGTTGAAAAGAGAGATTTTGGTTCTAGAGACAATGCAGACTGAAAATGAGAGGATGGTAAAAGATATTCCAGGCAAGTTGAAATCAAAAGAAAGCTGGGGTATCATTTATATGTGGAATCTGAAGTATGGCACAGATGATCCTGTCTACAAAACAGAAACAGGTTAAGGACATGGAGAGCAGACTTGTGATTGCCAGGCTGAGAGAGAAAGGAGTGGGATTGTTGGGGAGTTTGGGGTTGGTGTATGCAAACTGGAACATTTTGAATGGAGGACCAGTGGGGTCCTACTATAGAGCATAAGGAACTGTGTGTGATTGGGTCAATTTGCTGTACAACAGAAATTGAAGACACATTATAAATCAACTCTCTTTCTTTCTTTCCCTCTCATTCACTTTTTAGGGCTGCATCTGTAGCATATGGAGGTTCCCTGACTGTGGGTTGGATTGGATCTGCAGGTACCAGCCTATGCCATAGCCACAACAATATGGGATCTGAGCTGAATCTGCAATATACATCACAGCTGAGGGCAACACCAGATACTTAACCCACATAGTGAGGCCAAGGATCAAACCCACATTCTCATGGATAATAGTCAGGTTCAATACTGCCGAGGCACAATGAGAACAGCCTAGTCAACTATTTTAATAAAAAAAATTTGAAAAGAAACCTGGAGTAGCAATAGTCATATAATACAACATAGACTTTAAAATAATGACCATTGCAAGAGACAAAAAACAATGATATTACATAATAATCAAAAGAACAATCCAAGAATTAGATATAGCAATCATAAATATATGTGCACCCAACAGGGGAGCATTTCAATATATAAGGCAATTGCTAACAGACATAAAAGAAGAAACCAACAATAACACAATAATAGTAGGAGACTTTAATATTCCCCTTACAGCCAGGATAGGTCATGCAGACAGAAAATCACAAAGAAACAGAGGTCTTGGATGATGTATTAGACTAGATGGACCTAATAAATACTTATAGAACATTCCATCCTGAACCAGTTGAATGTACTTTCTTCTCAACCACACAAGGAACTTTTTCTAGGATAGATCAGATTCTGGGTTAAAATCAAGCTTGGTTAAATTTAAGAAAATTGAAATCACATCACTCACATTTTCTGACTACAATGTGATAAAGACTACAAATCAACCACCAGAAAAAAAACTCCAAAATCACAAACACGTGGAGACCAAACAGTTTGCTACTAAACAACCAATGGATCACTGAGGAAATCAAAGAGGAAATCAAAAAACACCTTGAGATAAATGAAAACACACATATGACAATCCACAGCCTATGGGATGAAGCAAAAGCAATTCTAAGAGGGAAGTTTATAGCAATACAAGCCTACATCAGGAAACAAGAAAAATCTCAAGTAAATACCTAAGTTTACAACCAAAGCATCTAGAAAAAGAAGAAAAAACGAGACTAAAAGTAAGTAGAAGGAAAGAAATCATAAACATCAGAGCAAAAATAAATGAAATAGAAATAAAGAAAACAATAGAAAATTCCAATGAAACTAAAAGATCTTTCTTTGCAAAAATCACCAATATTGGTAAATTCTTATCCAGACTCATTAAGAAAAAAAGGGAGAGGGCTCAAATCACTAAAACTAGAAATGATAAAGAAGTTACACCTGACACCATAGAAATACAAAGCACCATAAGAGACTACCACAACCAACAATACATCAATGAAGTGGTCAACCTAGAAGAAATGGACAAATTCTTAGAAAGCTACAATCTTCCAAGAATGACAAGGAAGAAATAGAAAAAGTGAATGTGAAACAATCACATATATTGAAATTGAAACTATGATTAAAAAACTTCCAACAAACAAAAGTCCAAGACCAGATGGTTTCACAGGCAAATTCCATCAAATATTTAAAGAAGAGTAAACACAAATTCTTGTGAGACTATTCCAAAAAATTATGGAGGAATTAGCACTACCAAACTCAATCTATGAGGCCACCAACATGATACCAGAATTAGACAAAGATATCACAAAAAAAGATTACACACCAATATCACTGATGAACATAGATCCAAAAATCATCAACAAAGTATTAGCAAACCTAATCCAACAATACAGAAATATAAATCAATGAAACAGGATGGAAAGCCCAGAAATAAACTTAGGCACCTATGGTCAACAAATCTATGAGAAAGGAGGCAATAATATACAATGGAAAAAGACAGTCTCTTGAAAAAACAGTACTGGGAGATCTGGACAGCTACATGTAAAAAATGAAATTAGAACACTAACACCATACACAAAAATAAACTCAAAATGGATTAAAAACCTAATGCCAGATGCTATAAAATTTTTAGAGGAAAACATAGGCAGAACACTCTCTGACATTAACTTCCGCCTATCTTTTCAGATTCACTTCCTAGATTAATGAAAATAAAAATAAACAAATGGGACCTAATTAAACTTAGAAACCATAAACAAAACAAAGAAACACGCAATGGGAGAAAGTAATCGCTAATGTAGCAATTTACAAGGGATTAATCGTCTTGCCCTTTTTGAAAGTGAGGTCTTCTGCCAGCATTCAGTAGATGTTCCATAAGAATTATTCTAAATGCAGATTTTTTTGGGGGGTGGGATGTGTTTGTGAAAGAATTTGAGCTCAGGGTGGTATGGAAGTTTTAACAATGTTATTTCTTCTGATCCATGAGAATTGTATATATTTCCATTTATTTGCATAATTTTCAATGCTTTCATCTGTGTCTCATAGTTTTCTGAGTACAAGTCTTTTACCTACTTAGATTTATTCCTAGATATTTTAATCTTTTTGATGTGGTTATGTGGGATTGTTTTCTAATACCCTTCTGATAGTTCATTATTAGTGTATAGAAATGCAACTGATTTCTGTATGTGAATTTTGTAACTTGGAAATTTATTGTTCTAGTAGTTTTTGTGGAGTCTAGCATTTTCAAAATAAAGGATCATATGATCTGCTAATATTATATGTTTTACTTCTCTTCAAATTCAGATTTTTTTCCCTATCTTATTTCTGCGGCTAGGACCTTGAATACTATGTTGAATAAAAGTGGCAAGACAGGAGTTCCCTTCATGGCACAGCAGCAACAAATCTGACTAAGTACCATGAGGTTGTGGGTTCGATCCCTGGTCTCACTCAGTGGATCTTGTGTTTCTTTGAGCTGGTGTAGGTCGCAGACTCAGCTCAGATCCTGGGTTCTTGTGGCTGTGGTGTAGGCTGGCAACTATAGCTCCGATATTAGCCCTAGCCTGAGAACCTCCATATGCCATGGGTGGGGCACTTAAAAAAAAGCAAAAAAAAAAAAAAAAGAAGAGGAAGAAGTGGCAAGAGAGGTCATCTTTTTCCTGACCTCAGAGGAAATTCTTTTGGCTTTTCACCATTGAGTATGAGGTTAGCTCTGGGTTTGTAATAAATGGCCTTTATTATGTTCAGGTATATTCCCTCTATACCAAATTACTGAGAGCTTTTGTATTGAATTGATTTTGAATTCAGTCAAGTGCTTTTTCTGCATCTATTGGGATGATCAAGGAGTTTTATTCTTTGTTTTAGGGCACATCATGTTGACTGATTTGCAGATATTTAACCACGTTTGAGATCCTGGAATAAATGTCACTTGGTCATGATGCATAACACTTTTAATGCATTTTAAAGTTTATTTGCTAATATTTTCTGGAGAGTTTCAGCATACATGTTAATCAGGAATATTGATCTGTACTTATCTCTTTTTATTTTTTTGGTGTTTTGTCTGGTTTTAGTATTAGGGTAATGCCAGGCTTCTAGAATGAGTTTGGAAGTGTTCCCTCATTTCCAGTATTTTGGCTAGTTTGGGAAGAATAAGTATTAATTCTTCTTTAATTAATAGAATACTTCCATTTAGCTCTCTGGTCCTGGACTTTTGTTTTTTGGGAGTTTTTTGATTATTGATTCAATTTAACTTCTAGTAACATCTTATTCTGATTTTCCATTTCTTCCTGATTTAGTCTTGGAGGATCAAATGTTTCTAGAAATTTTTGAATTTTGTCCAATTTGTTGGTATTTAGTTGTTCATAATATTCTCTTACAATTTTATTTCTGTGATATTAGTTTTAACTTCATTTCATTTCTAATTTTATTTATTTGGGGCCTCTCCCTCTTTAGTGAGCTTGGCTAAAACTTTATCAACTTTCTCTTTTAAAAAAATCCCTTAGTTTCATTGATTTTTTTCCCTGTGGTTTTTTTAGTCTCTATTTTATTTATTTCTACTATCTTTACTATTTCTTTCCAACTAGGAAATTTTTTGTTTTCTTATTTAGTTGAGTTTTTTTTGTTGTTGTTTCTTGAGGAAACCTATATTGCTATGAACATCTCTTTTAAAATTGCTTTTGCTGCATCCTATAGACTTTGGAAAGTTGGGTTTCTGTATTCATTCATCTCAAGGCATTTTTAAATTTCTTTCTTGATTTCTTCACTAATCCATTGGTATGTTAGTAGCATGCTGTTTAGTCTCCATGTATTTGTGATTTTTTTCAGTTTTCATCCTGTAATTAATTTGTAGTTTCATACAATTTTGGTTGGGAAAAATACTTGATATGATTACACTCTTCTTGAATTTATTAATACTTGTTTTGTGGCCTAGCATGTGGTCTATCCTGTGGAACATTCCATGTGCACTTGAAAAGAATATGTATTCTGCAACTTTGTGGTGAGAATGTTTTATTTATATCTAACAATTTCATCTGTGCCCTGTTTTTTTATTGATTTTATTTCTGCCCATTGATTTAAGTGTGATATTTAAGCCCTCCGCTGTCTTGTGCTACTGTCATTTTTTTCTTTACTTGTTAATATTTGCTTTATGTGTTTAGCTGCTCCTATGTTGAGTGCATATTTACTTAAAATTGTTATGTCTTTTTTTTTTTTTTGTCTTTTTGCCTTTATGTGGAGCTGCACCCGTGGTATATGGAGGTTCCCAGGCTAGGGGTCTAACAGGAGCTGTAGCTGCCGGCCTTTGCCACAGCCACAGCAACGCAGGATCCGAGCCCCGTCTGCAACCTTCACCACAGCTCATGGCAATGCTGGATCTTTAACCCACTGAGCAAGGCCAGGGATCGAACCCGCAACCTCATGGTTCTTAGTCAGATTCATTAACCACTGAGCCACCAAGGGAACTCCCTGTTATGTCTTTTTTTGAATGGTCTCTTTGTCATCATGTAATGTCCTTTTTGTCTCTTTTTTTTTCAGTCTGTTTTGTCCATAATGATATTGCTATACTAGCTTTCTTTTCATGAATGATATTTCTTTTTCCATACCTTCACTTTCAATCTTTTATGTCCTTAGCTCTGAAGTGAGTCTTTTTTTGGAAATATATAGATGTCTTTTTTTTTTCCTCCATTCAGCCACTCTATATCTTTTGATTTGGTCATTTAGTCTATTTACATTTAAAGTGATTGTTGATAAGTATGTGTTTATTGCTATTTTACTTACTTCTTCATTGTTTATGTAGTTCTTCCCTGTTCCTTTCTTCTTCCTTCAGTCTCCTCTTTTGTGGTGTGATGATTTTTTTTTAGTGTCATGTTTCTATTCATTTATCTCTGTTTTTGGTGTATCTATTACAGGTTTGGGGGCTTTAGTTACTATTAGATATCTGTCTATCTATCTATCTATCTAATCTATCATCTATCTACCTATCATCTATCTATCATCTATCTATCATCATCTATCTATATCTATCATCTATCATCTATCTATCTATCTATCATCTATCTATAAGGCTTAAAGTTATTTAATTTCAAAAATATTCTAAGAGCTATTTTTTATTCTGGCCTCAATGCTTTATATTTTTGATGTCAGATTTTCTTCTTTTTTTGTATCCTTTAACTACTTATTGAAGTTGCAGTTGCTTTTATACATTGCCTTTATTTTCTATTTGCCTTTAGTTGTGAGATGTTTTTCTCCCTCAAACTTTTTCTTATCTATTGATATGGATTTTTTTTTACTACCTATTTTTTTGCCTAAAGATGGTCCTTTAACGTTTCTTGTATGGCTAGTTTAGTAATGTTTTTCATTACCTAGGAAACTCTTTATTTCTCCTTCAATTCTGAATGATAAATTTGCCGCGTAGAGTATCCTTTGTTGTAGGTTTTTCACTTTCAGAACTAAATACATCTGTCATTTTTCTGACCTGCAAAAATTTTGCTGAAAAATCAGCTTAAAATTTTGTGGTGGTTTCCTTGTATGTGACTATATTCTTTTTACTTTCTACCTTTAAAATTTTTTTACTTTAACTTTTTATGTTTAAGTTATGATATATCTTGGTGTGGATCTCTGAATTTATCTTGTTTGGGGCCATTTGTGTATTTATTTTCTACCCCAGGTTGGGGAAGTTTTCAGTCATTATTTCATCATACATATTTTGACTCCTATATCTTTCTCTTCTCCTTCTAGAACCCCTGTAATGTGAATGTTAGTATGCCTGATGTTGTCTCAGAGGTCCCTTGCACTGCTGGGTTTTTTTTTTTTTAATTCTTTTCAGGAGTTCCCATTGTGGATCAGTGGAAACAAATCTGAGTAACATCCATGAGGACACAGGTTCAATCCCTGGCCTTGCTCAATGGGTTAAGGATCCAGCATTGCCATGAACTGTGGTGTAGGTCACAGATGCAGCTCAGATCTGGCATTGCTATGACTGTGGCATAAGCCAGTGGCTATAGCTCTGATTGGACCCCTAGCCTGGGAACTTCCATATGCCATGGTTTTGCCCCTACAGATAAAGAGTAAAATAAAATAAAATTCATTTTACTTTTTGCTGTCCTGATTGGGTGATTTAGACTATTGTGTCTTCCAGGTCTCTTATACATTCTTCTGTATCACTTAATCTGCTATTAATTCCCTTTAGTGTATTTTTTAAATTTCAATCATTGTTTGTTCTCTATGTCTACATGTAGTTGTAGTTTTGGGTATCCCTGAAAATAGGTGAGCCCAGGGTATTCTTACTCTGCCATTTTGATCAAATTTATGTACAGTTCTAAGTCCTTTGTTGTTGTTTCAACAATTTTCACAGCACTTTCATAAGAAGTAGATTCCATCCCAGGAAATATTTTCTTTGCTCATCTATAAGAAGAAACTCCTCATCCATCAATGTTTTATCATGAGACCGTAGCAATTCAGTCACATCTTCAAGCTCCACTTCTGATTCTAGCTCTCTTGCTATTTCTAGCACATTTGCAGTTACTTCCTCCACTAAAGTCTTGAACCCTCCAAGTCATCCATGAAGACTGAAATCAGGTTCTTCAAAACTCCTGTTAGTGTTAATATTTTGACCTCACCCCATGTATCATAACTGTTCTTAGTGGTATGTATAATGATGAATTCTTCCCAGAAAGTTTTCAATTTACTTTTCTAAACTCTATTAGAGGAATCACTATCCATGGCAGCCATAGCCTTAAAAAAAGTATTTCTTAAATAATAAGATATGAAATTTGAAATTTCTCCTTTATCCATGGACTGCAGAGTGGATAATGAGTTAGGTAAAAAAACATTACTCTTTTTATAAATTCTATCTCCACCAGAGCTCTTGGGCTACCAGCTGTATTTTCAATGAGCAGTAGTATTTTGAAAGGAATCTTTTCTGAGCCATAGGTCTCAACAGTGGGCCCCAAATAATCAGTAGACCATTTTGTAAATAGATGTGCTATCATCCAGGCTTTGTTGTTTCATTTAGAGAGTGCAAGCTGAGTAGATTTAACATAATTCTTAAAAGTCCTGGAATTTTTGGAATTCTAAGTGATCACTGGCTTCAATTGAAACTCACCAGCTTCATTATCCCCTAACAAGAAAGTCAGCCTCTCTTTGGAAACTTTAAAGCCAGGTATCGACTTCTCCTCTTTAGCTATGAAGGTCTGAATTGGATTCTTTCTCCAATATAAGGCTATTTTGTCTACATTGAAAATCTGTTGTTTAGTGTAGCCACCTTTGTTAATGATCTTAGCTAGATCTTCTGGATAACTGGCTGTGGCTCTATATCAGCTCTTGCTGCTTCACCTTGCACTTTTTTATTATGAAGACAGCTTCTTCCTTAAAACTTATGAAACAATCTCTGCTAGATTCAAAATTTTGTTCTGAAGCTTCCTCCCCTCTTTTAGCCTTCATATAATTGAAGATACTTAGGGACCTGCACTGTATAAGGCTTTGCCTTAAGGGACTGTTGTGGCTGGTTTGATCTCCTATCAAGACCACTAAAACTTTCTCCATATCATCAGTAAGGCTGTTTCACTTTCTTATCATTTGTGTGTTTACTGGAATAGGATTTTCAATTTCCTTCAAGAACTTTTCCTTTGTTTCACAACTTGGTTAGACATTTGGTGCAACGTACCTAGCTTCAGCCTGTATCAGCTGTTGACATGCCTTACTCAGTAAACTTAATCACTTTCAGATTTTGGCTTAAAGTGAGAGACATGCAACTCTTCCCTTCATTAGGGGGCCATTTTAGGGTTATTAATAGGCCTAATTTCAGTATTGTTGTGACTAAGGGGGTAGGGAGGCCTGAAGAGAGGAAGAGATATTGGGAAAGGCCAGTTTGTGGATCAGTCAGAATTCACACAACATTTATTAAGTTCACCATCTCATATGGCCATTGTTCATGATACCCCCAAATAATTACAATTGTAACATCAAAGTTTATCAATCACAGATCATCACAAAAAATATAACAACAATAAAGATAGTTTGAAATATTTCAATAATTGCCAAAAGGTGAGAGAGATACAAAGTGAGCAAATGCTTTTGGAGAAAAATGTTGCCCCATGAGCTTGTTTAATGCAGGCTTTCTACAAAACTTCAATTTGAAATATCTGTGAAGCACAATAAAGTGAAAGGAAATAAAATGAGGAATGTCTATCAAAGAATATTATTAAAGAAATATAAAACTTGATGTTAGGAGATGGATACAGCCGTGGTGAGAGGGCTTTGAGAAGACACAGAAAAATGTAGGATTTTTTGTTCAGACTTTAAAGTTTTAAGGAGAAGAATTATCAGACAAAGGTGGCTATCATACATCTTTGCCCCCTAAAGAGTATTTATCACAGTGTCTCAGGCACACTACAAATGCCATAAATTCTCAAATGTTCAATTGATGATGATTGAGATGAAGTGATTGAGTTGACATGAAAAAAAATCAAGTGAAGTGTGTCATATGCTATTTTAACCACATGAGAATTTTGTAGGGCATGAACTGAAATAGATGAAGACAAATTTGACTCAGTTT
Source organism: Catagonus wagneri (assembly GCA_004024745.2). Taxonomy (NCBI): domain Eukaryota; kingdom Metazoa; phylum Chordata; class Mammalia; order Artiodactyla; family Tayassuidae; genus Catagonus; species Catagonus wagneri. The sequence goes on from PVHT021183586.1 coordinate 3,204,572, forward strand.
TTGAGGATGATATCTTTGAAAAGTAAGAGAGAGAGAATGAAGTAGACTAGCAAGGAACAGGGGCAGAAACCAAAAAATGTTTTGTAAAAAGTAATGCTACCAGCAGATGTGACTTTACAGTTTCAAAAATATTTAGAAAAATGAATAAAAATACCAAAATTATTTTTTCTAATTTGCTACAATTTATAAACTTTGAGTATTATTAATCTGATCTTTTCATGAACTGCCCCTTTTGTTATCAAATATTGCTCGTTGTTTCACTTCATCAAATCACAACATAGATATCTTAATGAATTCTTTAATTTTTGTTACTAAAGAATTATTTTTAAAATTAATATACACAGGGAACTTTGAGCAGAGAGAATCCATTTGAACAATCATTTCTATTAAAGACTTTCATTATATCTTTTTAAAATTAAATTATGTATAAAAAGTTGTCCAGATTAAAGACTCAAAAAGCCCTAGCTCTAAGAAAAATTTATTAAATTGACTACATTAGGTCTAAATGTCTCTGAAAAGGCACCTTTAAAAGAAATAAGGCAAGTAGAGTGACCAACCACCCTTATTTGCCCAGAACTGAAGGGATTTCTCAAAATGTGAGTTTTTCAGTGCTAAAACTGGGAGAGGCCAAGACAAGTTAGAATAATCACTCCAAAAACAACATAAGTTGTTAAATATTTGAACCATCTCTTTGGCAAAGGACTTGATAACCGAGGCCACTTCCATGCACATAGTTTAATGTTCAGGACTGAAAACAGACCACTTACAATTACTTCCTGAAAACATATGCCAAGAAAGAAAGATAAGATTGTAAACCAACAGGAGTTCCTGTTGTGGCTCTGTGGCAATGAATCTGACCAGTATCCATGAGGACACAGATTCTATCCCTGGCCTTGCTCAGTGGGTTAAGGGTCCAGCATTATGTGAGCTGTGGTGTAGGTCACAAATGTGGCTTGGATCCTGCATTGTTGTGGCTGTGGCATAGGTTGGCAGCTATAGCTCTAATTTGACCCCTGGCCTGGGAACTTCCATATGCCTTCGGTGCAGCCTTAAGACCAAAAATACCAAATGAAACAAATAACACAAAAAGATTGTAAACCAGCAAATATCTTCAAGCTTTGCTTCAGGAAATTCACAAAAATTAATTTGTTTGAACAATATATTGCTCATCTGGGAAAACAACCTCCTCAGGACAACAGGTTTCTCATCTGGTTAAAATCTCACACCTCAAATGAAAAAGGCTTTCTTCAAGATCCTTTCCTTTTGTGTTCACCAATTCTAAATTCTTGTAGCATGAATTTTTCCCAGTCCTATTCAGATATCTCTGCTGGAATATTCTCCTTGAATAGCTTGATCTCCGATATGGAAATATCATGTACATCCACTCTTGACTTTCCTTTCCAAAACATCAGACTATCAAAATAGTGCTCTCCATTACACTCAAAGTTTAATAAACTTGGCTTTTCTTGACCATCAAAATATTCTAGCAATGTTTTAGAAGACTTAACAGTTGACAGGTCTCATAAAATACAAGTGAACTCCTACAAATATGACAAAGACAATACTATTCAAAAATTGTCAGAAGCTTGAACAACTTATGAAAAAATATGTGAATAGGTAACTAACATAAAAAGGGCTCTACTTCATTAGACATCAGGAAAATGCACATTAATAGCATCCAAAAAATGGCTCAAATTATAAAGTGTTGAGGAAATTTTATGTACTGGTGATGGGAATGTAAACTGGTGCAATCCTACTGGAAAACAATTACTGTTATAGTTAAAAGGTGAATATTTGTATATTCTATGATCCAGAATTTCCACTCCTATGTTTAAATCTCAAAGAAATGATGACTACATACACTAAAACACATGAATAAGCTCATTGATAGCAGTATTATTTGTTACAACCTCAAATATTCATCAATGTTAGAAGAAAATATCATGTGTTCACACAGTAGAATACTACATAACAATGAGAATGAAATGCAGCTATATATAACAATATGGATTAATTACATAAAAATATTGTGAAATAAATTAGTCACAAAAGAGTACCTACTATATGATTCAATTAATATAGAGTTCAAAATAGTCCAAATTAATCTCTGGTATTAGAAATCAGGATAACAGTTACATTTGTGGGATTGTAATTTAAAGATGTCTAGATGGGCTTATGGGATACTAGAAATGTTTTATTTCTTGATCTAGGTGTTGTTTACACAGATGTGTTCATTTAATAATGTTATATGTTCACTTGTTATCCACTTTTCTGTATGTATATATTTATTGTCCAATTCTATGTAAAAAGCCATCCCAAACAGTGGCTTGAAACAAGAAAAATCACTTATTTTTTCTATGAATGTAAAATTTAGGCAAGGTTTGGCAGGGGCAACTTGTCTCTCTGTTCCTTGTCATGGGCTGGCTTGAAGAGTGAGGGTGATTTGGAATTACCTGAGTACTCTCACTCATACATATAGCAGTAAATGCTGGCTATTTGTCTGGACCTCATGTGGGGCTATGGGCTAGAACACTTAGAAGTGGCCTTTCCATATGGCTTCTTGGATTTCTCATGGTATGGTGACTGGACAGAGCAGAATGACATTTTAATGACCTACTGACATAAAGTCACTTTTACCATATTTCAATAGTCAAGGTAATTATAAAAATTCTATCCTGATCCAAGGGGAGGAGCATAGGTACCTCTGCTCAATGGGAGGAATATCAATGTCACTTTTAAAAACATAGATGAAATATATATTTGTGACTCTTTGGAAAATATAATTTGCAGCAGTGGGCTATGGTTTTCAAAGCATCACAATAAAGACACAAGAAACTAATATAAAATAGATACCTCTAGTGGTTATTTTTAAGTAGAGTGACTCCATATGATAAGCAACATATCAAAAGTAGAATGTAGTAATTTTGGAGCAATTAACCTACACAAAGTAACAGCTTATTTATTTATTTGCTAAAAACTAATTAAGCACTCAGTGTTTGCCTAGTCCTGTAGGATATAAAAATGAATAAGATAAAGTCTTGGCTAAGGATATG
>PVHT021183586.1:3208624-3221784 GCA_004024745.2 Catagonus wagneri
GATATGCACCGTGTTGGCGTAGTGAACACTTAGAAGAGTTTGTCTCTGTTTGAAGGCCCCTTATAATATTTCCCACCTCATTGTTTCCACTAGGTATTGCCTACTTTTCATGTGGCCTATATAGTCAATGGATATTCACTGTCTCTTTGAATCTGACACGTGAACCTGCCAATCAGTTGCTTCTGGTAAGCCCCATTCTTGCTATTCACATTATCATTGATTTAAATCACCATGGTCCTTGGCTTCTCAAGGATACCACTCTGGAGGGCATACTGACTTAGCTAGAATTAAAGTAAACTGGGGCAGTGTATTTAGTTACAGAATATAGCAATGTGTCCTACTAAGGACAGCTTCTTCATCAGGGGAAAGCTATATTTAACTCATTCTTTTTTAATTGCTTTGATGTACTTCTAAGAGCATTGACATTTAATCTCATAGGAACATTTTCCTTTTTATAGATTTCTGGCCTTTCTCAGGTTTAAAAAAATGCATTTACCTCATTTTAGCAGAGAACAAATATTCCATAATGCAAAAGAATATTAACAGGAAATATATTATTTTAAAAAGATGCGTGTTTAAACATCTAAGACACAAAATAAACAAGTGAATAAACCTTAATAAGGTTAGCATTTTTGCAAACTTTTTAAATAAGCTCAATAAGCTCATATGAAGAAGGGACATAAAGAAAATTTGTCTAAACTTAGAGAAATAGCTACCATGTTACCACAAACAAAGTGGGTCATGAAGACTCTCAGAATATATACATACATATTTATATATACATATATATGTATTTATATTTCTGTGTTTACATTCATGATGCAGGCAATATGGATATGATGGCCCACTCACGGAAATCTATTTGCACAGTGTAGGAATACCTTCAACTGGAGAGCTGGTATGGCCATTTTGCTGGCATATTTAGAATTTTTAGAAACCATGAAGAATAACCTGCCAAAGGGAACAGTCTTACACAGTGAGATATCGGAGCTTACTTGGGAAGGCATAAGGTGATTTCTCCCACTAAAGTAAAACTGTCTTAAATATGCTTAGAAAATTTCAGTGATAGGCATTTCACATTTCACTATATCACAAAGCACTCTTCCCACTCCCCCAGTTCTTTTCATTGCTGAAATATTCCTCTCTGCTCTGAATCCAAATCTTCCACTTATAAATTATTTCTTTTTAGATCTATAAGTAAAAATCCACTTTAATATTGTTTAAGAAAATTTGCTGTCAAATATTTGAAGATAATTCTCATGTCTACTTATACAGAAGAAAACATTTCTATATTTTTCAGACACTCTCTATGTAATGTTTTTTAGGCCCTTCTACTGATTTTTCATAGTAGATTCATTATTACTAGAGTCATTAATCTATTGGAAGACAAAATGCCTACTCTAGATATTGTCCTAGGTACTTGCGTATGCATATTTCATTTTATTTTCAGAATAATTTCCTGAGGTGGATATTGTGAACCAGGAATATGAATGACAAATTTAAGAAATCTGTCAAAAATCACAGAGTTGTGAGCAGGGGAATTGGTTTTCCTAAGCAGATGCTTTGACTTCATCTTTAGGTAGTTTCCACTTCTCTGTAGTTATAATAGGAATGAAATGTTTTTCATGGGATACTGATTAAATGATCGGTATTATTTAGACCGGCAGACCTTAAGTGTTACTGGATGCCAGAATCACCTGGAGGACATTTAAAAATATGTGTTTACGAATATTACCTTGGAGTTTGAGATTCAGTATGTTTGGGGTGAAGCCTAAGAATTTTCATTTCTATCAAGTCCCTCAGTGATGCTGCTGCTGCTGCTGCTGCTGGTCATAGTACCATACTTCCAGAACTAACAATTTAGAGAGTTCCCTGATACTTGTCTGCAGGAACCTGTAGTCAGAACAGTAATCTGGTGACTAACAGGAAAACAATAGAAAGTACTGCCTTCTCCAAGAAGCCTATCTAGATGGAGTAATGACTTTCTACCCCATACACCACCCTCTGGCTTCCCCTCCTATCCATCCCCACAAAGTACCACTGTGAATATCTCTGTTACTACATTTAACCAATGTATATAAAAATGTTTTTCTCCTTTTCCTATTATTAGATTGGGGAGCTCTTGAGGGCAGAGACTATTTTAATTCTCTTTGTACCTTTGACAGTTAGTGAATTGCCTGACATTCAGCAGAAACAATTTTTTGATGAATAATGGATTAACTATGACATGGTAATTACATTTGTAGGTAGTAGAAAACTATGAAAATAGCCGATATACCTTTAACAACATAAAAATTCAAAAAACTTTTGGAAGATGTGGGCTGAAATGAAAAAGATAAAACATCATAAATGAAATACAAAATTTCAAATTCAGATTCAAAAGGAATTTTGAATAGTCTTTGTTGAAGTTGATGTGAAAAATTCTTAGGGTCTTAGTCAAACCTCAGTTTAGTGTGAATTGATAGTATGAAGTAGCTGCTAGGACAGCTAATATGAGGCTTATATAGAGAGTATTTGTATTTAAAATAGTCAGACTATTTGCTACTTTTTAGTTTCAAGGAAATAGCAATGTTTGAATGAAAATGGCCTGATAAGAGGATGCGTTCATGTTCCCAGTTCTTCCTTATTATACCAAAATCCAGATTATCTGTAAAGTATGTTGTCTTTCACTGGTCCTATTTAAATTTTACTTCAGGAAGATTTCATTGATTTTTTTTTTAAATTTAAAGTTACAAACTTTTTTTGTCTTTTTAGGGCCACACCGGCAACATATGGTGGTTCTCAGGCTAAGGGTCAAATCAGAGCTGTAGATGCTGGCCTATGCCACAACCACAGCAATGGAAGATCTGAGCCATGTCTGCGACCTACACCACAGCTCGTGGTAATGTCAGATCCTTAACCCACTGAGCAAGACCAGGGATGGAACCCATGTCCTCATGGATACTAGTTAGGTTTATTACTGCTGAACCATGATAGAAACTCCTAAAGTTGCAAACCTTTAACTGTGGGTTTCCTTTTCTTTTCCTAGCTGGTAAGAAGCTGCAGCCAATTTCTTATTATAGCAATCACTATTGAAAACAGGCTTTCATTGTTCAGGCCTCTTTTTAGCAAGTTCTAGTATTTTGAAATGGATATCTTTTAAATCTCATAATCTAGTTTTCATTCAGATAATGGAATTACTGAAGGAAAGAATGATTTAATTGATAATTGCTTTTTCTAGTTATCCATGTAGAGCTCATTTCCTATTATATAAAACCCTGATAAGTGTAAAATATCAGATTTAAAATAATTGACATTTCAGAATTGAAAAAAAGCTTCTTAGTTTCAGAAAAAAATTAAAAATGAATAAAGAAATGGAAAAATTTTATATGATTCATCGTTCCTTACCTGAATGTGGATTGGAAGGATTAAAACAAATACTAGAGGAAAGCTATGCTCTTTTTGATAATATCATTCTAATCTTATTTTTCTCATATTTCTCTGACCACTGATTATTTTCTTTGCTGTATATTTCCTCATGAGCTACAAATCTTGCCCCCTTGTAGTTATCCCCAAAATTTCAGCTCTTGGCTCTTGGTTCTTCCCTTCTAGACTCCTTCAGAAATAATTCCTTTTTAACTTGTAACATTTTTATGACTTTAACTCTCACCAATATATACCTAATTCTAATGCATAATATCCAATTCTATTTATGGTCTCAGGTTCAATCCCAGTTTTTTAGCCATCTACTTAATTCCACATGTGTCCTATCATCATCTCAAATGTATTATTTTTTTCAAATTGGATACACAACTTTCTATTCTAATCAGATATTCCTCCTAAATTATCTGGCCATATCAAAGAATCATCATTTTCTCCAATGCTGAAGTTTAAACTTTACCTCAACTTTGAAATATTCTCTCTCATCCATATCTTATCAGTGTTTTTTTGCAAAGACTACCTCTCCTTTTTTCAATTTCCATGGCTATTTCCCAAGTCCGTGCACCCCTTGCTGGATATCTCAATCTTTGCCCCACTCTTCCCCTTCAGTGCAAGCGCTCAATCCCTTAAATCTATAGCAACACCTAAAAACATTCTGTTTACATCTAACTGGAGCATGTAAGGCAACTTATGTCAGGGATTTGGAGTTAGATCTTGAAGTAACAGATGAACAAAGGTCATGCTAGAATAGGATAGTTCATTTTTGTCCATATGTTTATAGGTGTCAGGCAGGGATTAAGGGAACCAAGAGAAGCAGGAATATTTAATCATCTAGCAGAGAGATCTGATGGACCAGTTAATGTAACTTCCTGAAAGACAGAGAGAGGACGGAGCCTTATTGTTGGGTTTCTGGTTTAGCCTCTAGGTGGTTTGCACTACATTCTTTACTGCCCTAAGATGTTTGTGAATTTGCAGTTTATATTCTTACAATGTCTTCTTTTACTTAAATTAACTGGATTGAGATCTTGTTTCTTGCAAACAAACATGTCCTTACTCAGATACTACCTTCCAATCATGTGAACTATAACTCCTTATTTCACCTCATTAAGACTAAGATTTAGAGATTTAAAATATTCTTATATCTACCTACTATGTTAGTATTCCTAATTAAATATGTCAGGCCTCTGTTTTAAAATCTAACATCTGAAATACTCCTCTAAAAGGTACAGAAATCAAAGCTCCTTTTCCTAGATTTTCTTAAATTTAGCTCTACATGTCCAGTCTAATTTCTCTCTTTTACCTAAATAAATCTTCCACTGAGTCAGACTCATGTGTTTATGAATTGCCATGATTATTCTACATTCTATGACTTAGCTAATAATGTTGCCTTAGTTCATAGTGCTCTCCCATTAGCTCCTGTACTGGTTGAGGCCCTAGCTATTAATTCCACACTTTTGTCCTGATAAAGCTACATGTTTCAACAAATATACATCTGGCAAAGGCCCACTCACTCTTTAGATGATGCATTATCAGATATTGGAAGGCTTTCCTGACCCCTGTATATCAACAATTCTTTCTTATTTATATCATTGCCTTAATATTTTATTCATATCATTTGTTTGCTTATCTTTCCTAGAATAACTGTGCATGCCATGAAGTCAAGGCAAAGATCAACTTTGTATCTTCAAAAGAATAACACAGTGCTTATAGAGAGTTAGTTCTCAGTAAATCAATGTTTTTTTTTTTTTTTTTAAGACTCAGGTTAATCCAGCCAGAAGACATTTATAAATTATTCTCAGCTTTTTTTTTTTTTTTGCTTTTTTAGGGCTGCACCCATGGCACATGGAAGTTCCCAGGCTAGGGGTTGAATCAGACCTGCAGCTGCTGACCTACACCACAGCCACAGCAACACAGACGCATCTGTGACCTACACAGATCCTTAACCCACTGAGTGTGGCCAGGGATCAAACTTGCATTCTCTGGGATACTAGTCAGGTTCATAAGCCACTGAGCCACAAAGGGAACTCCCATCTGAGCATTTCTTGATTTTCACCAATTATTCTAGATTTTGCTAAATAATCTATTATTCAATTATTTATACTCTTCTTTTAAAAATTTGTTTTATATTTTGATCTCCGCTTTAATTAGGTCAAAATTCTTGAGTGTCAGGCAACATACCATTGTCTTATTCTATGTTTCTACATTGCTTAGTAGGAAAAGCATGTTGTTGTTTATATCTGTTGATTATAATTGTTGAAGGACTACATCTCTGAAAGAATTAGAAAGAGAATCTTACGTAAATTGGCTAGAAATTTCTTTGCAGATGTATCTAACTTCAACTCAATTAAAAGACGCACTCTTCAAAAAAATATTCTTCCTCTTTGGGAAAACACAAAGTCATTTCCTCTCTGTGTCTGATCCTTCTTTTTTCTTTTTTGGCAGTGATTTACAGTAGTAATTCCCTCCCCAAATGCCATACTGGTTAATAAGCATATCCTTCTTCTTTATTTCTCATAGTTAAACTTCGGATTTTATTGAAAACTGTGGAATGTAAGGAAGACTTGATTTGAATCTTCCAAATTTTAAAAGTGCTCATGTTTGTCTAAAACATCTGTTTTTGTCAGACACTTACTTCTATACTGGAGAAATTTGGCTAGAAATTGATATTAATTGAGAATGGTGCCAAAATATAGGAGCTGATAAACAAAAATAAAACATTAAAATAAAAATCCAAATAGAGCTTCTTCCTTCTATCCTCCATTTTTCAAATGACAATTTTTTGTTGCTGACTAGAGTCGTGAAAAATAAGAAAACATTTATTTTTTATCAAAAGAAAATAACAATTTCTATTAATTAAGATTAAAGAGATATGCATTTCTTCTGAAGTGCAGTGGGGTAAGGAGGGGTAAGAATCTGACATTGTCTCTGTAGCAGCACAGATTTGATCCCTGGATACTCTCTCTTTGCTTTTTTTGTTTTACATTATTTAATGAATTTTATTTCATTTATAGGTGTACATAAATCATCACAAGTCAATTTGATAGCATTTGTGTCCCAAACCCTCAGTGCATCCCCCCCAAGACTGTCTTATTTGAAAAACCAAAGGTTTTCCAAAGTCTGTGAGTCTTTGTCTGTTCTGCATAGAAGTTCATTGTGTCTTTTTAGTTTCCACATGTAAGCAGTAGCATTGGGTGTTGCTGTCTAATTGTCTGACTGGTTTCACTTCGCATGATAATTTCTAAGTCCATCCATGTTGCTATAAATGTTGTTATTTCGTTCCTTTTAATGGCTGAGTAATATTCCACTGTGTGTATGTACCATATCTTCCCTATCCACTCCTCTGTCAATGGGCATTTAGGTGGTATCCATGAGCTGGCTATTGCATAGAGTGCTGCAATGAACACTGGAGTACATGTATCTTTTCGAGTCATGGTTTCCTCTGGATAGATGCCCAGGAGTGGGATTGCTGGATCAAATGGTAATTCTATTTTGAGTTTTCTGAGGAATCTCCATACTGTTTTCCACAATGGCTGCACCAATTTGCATTCCAACAGTGCAATAGGGATCTTTTTTCTCCAAACCCTCTCCAGCACTTATTGTTTGTAGACTTTTTGATGATGGCCATTCTGACCGGTGTAAGGTGGTACCTCATAGTGGTTTTGATTTGCATTTCTCTAATAAGGAGTGATGTTGAACATCTTTTCATGTGCTTATTTGCCATCTGCATGTCTTCTTTGGAGAATTGTCTCCCTAGATCCTCCACCCATTTTTTGATGGGGTTTGTTTTTTTGGTATTGAGATGAAAGAAGTGTTTGTAAATTTTGGAGATTAATCCCTTCTCAGTCGATTCATTTGGAAATATTTTCTCCCATTCTGTGGGTTGTCTTTTCGTTTTGTTTAGGGTTTCCTTTGCTGTGCAGAAACTTTGAAGTTTAATTAAGTCCCATTTGTTTATTTCTTTTTTTATTGTCCTTACTCTGACACATGGGTCTGAGAAGATGTTGCTATCATTTATGTCAGAGAGTGTTTGGCCTATGTTTTCCTCTAAGAGTTTTATAGTATCTGGTCTTATATCTAGATCTTTCCATTTTGGGTTTATTTTTGTGCATGGTGTTAGGAAGTGTTCTAGTTTCATTTTTTTATATGTAGCTGTCCAGTTTTCCCAGCACCTCTTATTGAAGAGGCTGTCTTTTGTCCAATGTATATTCTTGCGTCCATTGCCATAGATTAGTTGACTATAGATGTGTGTATTTAATTCTGGGCTTTGTATCCTGTTTGACTGATCTATATTTCTGTCTTTGTGCCTGTACCGTAACGGTTTTGATGACTGTAGCTTTGTAGTAGAGTCTGAATTCAGGGAGCTTGATTCTTCCAGCTCCATTTTTCTTTTTCAGGATGTCTTTTGCTATTCTGTTTTTTTTTTTTGTGTGTGTGTTTCCAAACAAACTTTAAACTGTTTTGTTCTAGTTCTGTGAAAAAGGTCCTTGGTAATTTGATAGGGATTGCATTGAATGTGTAGATTTCCTTGGGTAGTATATTCTCTTTCTTATCTTTCATTGTTAGTATATAGAAATGCAGTTGATTTCTGTGTGTTAATTTTGTATCCTGCAACTTTGCCAAATTCATTGTTGAGCTCTAATAGTTTTCTGGTAGAGTCTTTAGGATTCTCTAGGTATAGTATCATGTCATCTGCAAAAAGTGATAGTTTTAATTTTTCCTTTCCAGTTTGGATTCCTTTTATTTCTTTTTCTTCTCTGATTGCTGTAGCTAGGGCTTCCAGAACTATGTTGATTAGTAGTGGCAAGAGTGGACATCCCTGTCTTGTTCCTGATCTCAGCGGGAATTCTTTCAGCTTTTCACCATTGAGAATGATGTTAGCTCTGGGTTTGTTATAGATGGCCTTTATTATGTTGAGGTAAGTTCCCCCTATGGCCATTTACTGAAGCGTTTTTATGAGAAATGGGTGTTGGATTTTGTCAAAGGCTTTTTCTGCTTCTATGGAGAAGATCATATGGTTTTTATTCTTTAGTTTGTTAACGTGGTGTATCACACTGATTGATTGTGGATATTGAAAAATCCTTGCATCCCTGGGATAAATCCCACTTGATCGTGGTGTACAATCCTTTTAATGTATTGTTGGATTTGGTTGGCTAGTATTTTGTTGAGAATTTTTGCATCTATGTTCATCAGTGAGAATGGCCTGTAATTTTCTTTTTTTGTGATGTCTTTGTCTGGTTTTGGTATCAGGGTGATGGTTGCTTCATAGAATGAGTTTGGGAGTCTCCCTTTCTCTGCAATTTTTTGGAATAGTTTCAGAAGGATAGGCATTAGCTCTTCTCTAAATGTTTGATAGAATTCACCTGTGAAACCATCTGGTCCTGGACTTTTGTTTGTTGGAAGTTTTTAATCACAGTTTCAATTTCAGAACTTGTGATTGGTCTATTCATATTTTCTATTTCATCTCGGTTTAGTCTTGGGAGATTGAACTTCTCTAAGAATTTGTCACTTCTTCTAGGTTTTCCATTTTATTGCCATATAGTTGCATATAGTAGTCTCTTATGAACCTTTGTACTTCTGTGATGTCTGTTGTTACTTCTCTTTTTTGGTATCAAATTTTATGGATTTGTGTCCTCTCTCCTTTTTTCTTGATAAGTCTGGCTAAGGGCTTATCAATTTTGTTGATCTTTTCAAAGTGCCAGCTTTTAGTTTCATTGATCTTTTCGATGGTTTTCTTCATTTCTATTTCATTGATTTCTGCTCTGATCTTTATGATTTCTTTTCTTCTACTAACTTTGGGCCTTGTCAGTTCTTCCCTCTCTAGCTGCTTCAGATGTAAAGTTAGGTTGCTTATTTGAGCCTTTTCTTGTTTCCTGAGGTAGTCTTGTATTGCTATAAACTTTCCACTTAGAACTGCTTTTGCTGCATCCCAGAGGTTTTGGAGTGCCATTTCTTTAGTAGTGTGTTGTTCAGTCTCCATGTATTTGTATTTTTTGCCATTTTTTTCTTGTTGTTGATTTCCAGTCGTATAGCATTATAGTCAGAAAAGATGCTTGAAATGATTTCAATTTTCTAAAAGTTACTAATGCTTGATTTGTAGCGCAGGATATGATCAATCTTAGAGAATGTTCCATGCATACTTGAGAAGAATGTGTATTCTGTGGCTTTTGGATGGAATGTCCTATAAATATCTATTAAGGGCATCTGATTTAATGCTTCATTCAGGGCCTGTGTTTATTTATTGATTTTCTGTCTGGATAACCTGTCCATTGCTGTAAGTGGGTTGTTAAAGTCCACCACTATGATTGTGCTATTGTTGATTTCTCCTTTTAAGGTTGTTAACAGGTGCCTTATATAATGTGGTGATCCTACGTTGGGTGCATAGATATTTAAAATTGTTTTATCTACTTTTTGGATTGATCCTTTGATCATTATGTAGTGCCCTTCCTTTTCTCTTAAAATATTCTTCATTTTAAAGTCTATTTTGTCTGATAGGAGTATTGCTACTCTGGCTTTCTTTTGATGCCATTTTGCATGGAATATTGTCTTCCATCCTCTCACTGTCAGTTTGTATGTGTCTCTAGAAGTGAAGTGGGTCTCTTGAAGACAGCATATATATGGGTCTTGTTTTTGGGTCCATTCAGCTAATCTATGTCTTTTGGTTGGGACATTCAGTCCATTAACTTTTAAGGTAATTACTGATATATATGCTCTTATTGCCATTGTATTAACTGTTTGGGGTTTTTGTTGCTCTTTTTTTCTTCCCTTATTCTCTTGTTGTCTTCTCTCACAAGATGGCTATCTTTAATGTTGTATTTGAGTTGATTTTTCTTATTTCTTTGTGTATCAATTGTAGATTTTTGGTTTGCAGTTACCCTGAAGTTTTGATATAGGAGTCTATATATAACTGAGTTTGTATTAAATTGTTGGTTTCTTAATTGCACGTGCTTCTCCAGTGACCTGCATTTGTGCTCTCTTCTCATGATTTCTGATTTTGGTAGCATAATTGTGCATGTATGATTTAGTGTCTTTACTATATATATGCCTTTACTGGTGAGCCTTGTCATTTGTGGGGTTTTTGTTTCTGGTTGTGGCCTTTTCTTTTCTGCCTAGAGAAGTTCCTTTAGGATTTGTTGTAAAGCTGGTTTAGTGTTGCAGAAATCTCTTAGCTTTTGCTTATCTGTAAAGGTTTTGATCTCTCCTTCAAATCTGAATGAGAGCCTTGCTGGATAAAGTAATCTTGGTTGGAAGATTTTGCCTTTCATCACATTTAGTATATTGTGCCACTCCCTTCTGACCTGTAGAGTTTCAGATGAAAAATCTGCTGATAACCTTATTGGGGTTCCCTTGTATGTCATTTGTTTCTTTTCCCTAGCTGCTTTCAATATTTTTTCTTTGTCTTTAATTTTGGTCATTTTGATGAATATGTGTCTCAGGGTGTTCCTCCTTGGGTTTCTTTTATATGGTACTCGTTGCACTTTCTGGATTTGAGTGAGTGGTTCCTTTTTCATATTAGGGAATTTTTCAGTTTTTATCTCTTCGAATATTTTTTCTGTCCCCTTCTCTCTCTCTTCTCCCTCTGGCACCCCTATAATACAGATGTTGGTGCGTTTAACATTATCCCAGAGTTCTCTGAGACTCTGCTCATTTCCTTTCAATCTTTTATCTCTTTTCTCTTCTGCATTAGTGATTTCCACTAATCTGTCCTCCACCTCACTGATTCATTCTTCTGCCTCCTGTATTCTACTGTTGGCAGCTTCTAATGAATTTTTCATTTCAGCGATTGTATTTTGCACCTCCTCTTGTTTAATTTTTACAGCTTATATTTCTCTGCTCAGTGTTTCCTGTAAATGATCAATCTTTGCCTCCAGTCTATTTCCAATGCCTTGCATCATCTTCAGCATCAACAGTCTAAAGTGTCTTTCTGGGAGGCTGATAATCTCCTCATCACTGAGCTGTTTTTCTGGGCTTTTCTCTTTCTCCCTTATCCGAGTTATAGTTTTCTGTCTTTTCGTTTTTATGTGTTTTCGGTGTGGTGAGCTTTTTGTAGACAATAGATTTGTAGCCTCTCTTAATTCTGGTGTTTGCCTCCCCTGTGGCTAAAGTTGGTATGGAGGGGGCTTGTTGTAGCCTTCCTGATGGAACGGACTGATGCCTGCCCACTGGTAGATGGGGTTGATTCCTCTCCCTCTGATGGTTGTGGCTTTGTCTCTGGATGAGATTAGAGGCTGGCTGTGTGCCTGAGGGGTCTTTAGGCAGCCTGTTTACTGATGAGTGGGTCTGTGATCCCACCTGGATTATTGTTTGGCCTTGGGCTTCTCAGTGCTGATGGGAGGGACCAGATTTTCCCAGAAATGGCCACCTCCAGAGAAAGGCAGGCTGATGAGTTTTCCTGAGATCTTCACCTCCAATGCCCTTCCCCCACAACAAGCCACAAGCACTCCTGTTTTCCCAGGAGATCCTCCAAGTATTGCAGTCAGGTTCCACCAGGATTCCTATGTAGACTTTGCTTTGCCCTGGGACCCAGTGCATGCAAAAGTCTGTGTGTGCCTTTCAAGAATAGGGACTCTGTTTCCCCCAGTCCTGTGGAGCTCTTGCACACAAGCCCCACTGGCCTTCAATGCCAGATGCTCTGGGGGCTCTTTCTCCCTGTGCCAGATCCCCAGGAATGGGGATTTGACGTTGGGCTCAGAACTCTCAGTCCTGTACTGAGTCTCTGTGATACAGTTACTGTCCAGTCTGTGGGGCTTCCCACCCTGGAGGTATGGGGTTGCTTCTATCATGTAATCGCCCCACCTACCTCTTGATATGGTCTCCTCTTTGTCTTCTGGAGTAGAATGACGTTTTTGGAAGTTTACAGTCCATTTGGTTCAAGGTTTCTCAGCATTTGGTTGTAGTTTATTGTTTTTTGGGAGAGAAGTTGAGCTCCAGTCCTTCTATTCCACAATCTTAATCCAATCTCTACTTCCACTTGAAGATTCAGATGTAGAAGATCATTGATCTGTTTGGACGTTAGGGGACCACTTACATTCTGGACTGTTCATATTAGGAGGACAGTATTCCTCATGCTAACAAAAGAAACAGCAAATCCCTTTTCCACAGAGGCTCAGTTTCAAACAGCTGTCATTATTTGATGGCTCAGGTTTCAACTGGTGTCAGGAATGACAGAATGTGGCTCCAGGAGCAATTTACAATCTTGTGACTCTGATATCCATAGGTGAGGGAAGCACCCTGAGCTGCCATGCTTGGGGTTTTTTAGGATTTAATGAACAACATTGAGAACTCCTGTAACACTGAAATTTTGCAAAACCGCCAGGATACTTTCATTTGTTGCAGGTGTAGCCAAAAAAATTAAGCATAGAAATATACAGTTTAACCCACTCCTGGGCATCTATCCAGCAGAAACCCTGACTCGAAAAGACACATGTACTCCAGTGTTCATTGCAGCACTCTATGCAATAGCCAGGTCATCTAAACAACCTAAATTCCCATCAACAGAGGACTGTAAAGGGAAGATATGGTACATTCACACAATGGAACATTACTCAGCCATTAAAAGGAATGAATTACCAACATTTATAGCAACATGGATGGACTTAGAAATTATCATGTGAAGTGAAACCAGTCAGACAATTAGACAGCAACACCCAATGCTACCGCTTACATGTGGAAACTAAAAAGACACAATGAACCTCTTTGCAGAACAGACAATGACTCACAGACTTTGGAAAACCTTGGTTTTT
>PVHT021183586.1:3237314-3270361 GCA_004024745.2 Catagonus wagneri
TATTTCTTTCTTGATTTCCTCATTAACCCATTCGTTTTTTAGAAGCATGTTGTTTAGTCTCCATGTAGTATGTTTTCTCTCATTTCCTTTCCTGTGGTTGATTTCTAGTTTCATGCCTTTGTGGTCAGAGAAGATACTTGAGATAATTTCTATACTCTTAAATTTGTTGAGGTTAGCTCTATGCCCCAGTATGTGATCTATCCTTGAGAATGTTCCATGTGCACTTGAGAAGAATGTATATTCTGATTTTTTGGAAATGTCAGTTAGGTCTGAAAATGTCAGTTAGGTCTAACTTTTCTATTTTGTCATTTAGGATCTCTGTTGCCTTACTGATTTTCTGCCTAGAGGATCTGTCCATTGATGTAAGTGGAGTGTAAAGTCTCCTACAGTTATTGTATTGCCATCTCTTTTGCCTTTTATGTCTGACAGTACTTGTTGTAGGTACTTGGGTGCTCCTATGTGGGGGGCATATATATCAACAATTGTAATATCCTTTTCTTGAATGCATCCTTTAACCATTAAGTAATGTCCTTTGTCTTTCTTTATGGCTTTCACCTTAATGTCTATTTTGTCTGATATGAGTATTGCCACTCCTGCTTTCATTTCTTGTCCGTTGGCATGAAATGTTTTTCCCCATCCCCTCACTTTCAATCTATCTGTGTCCTTTGCTCTAAGATGAGTCTCTTGTAGGCAGCAGATTGCAGGGTTTTGCTTATTTATCCATTCTGCCACTCTGTGTCTTATGGTTGAAGCATTCAGACTATTGACATGTAAGGTGATTATTGATAGATATGTATTTTTGATCTTGTTTCCAGTTGATGCTATGTTTCTCTTTTCTTCCTTTCTTTTTTTGGATGGATGGGTTCCAATTATTTTATACTTAAATTATTTTCAGTATTTGTAGGTTAGATGTCCCATTTTGTTACTGGTTGCCCTGTTTTTTAAGTATGTTAACACCTTATTCTATCTGCTTGCTGTGGCCTGATAACCATATAGGCTTAAACACATTAAGAAAAGAAAATATAAAAACTAAAGAAAAAAAGCTGTTTTTGTTTTTTAAAGTTAAAAAAAGCACTCCAGGAAAAAATAAGAAATTGTCTATGTTTTCCTACTTTCCTTCCCCACAATGTATGAGGTTGTTGTCTCTTTTTTTGTAACTTGTTTTATTTTAACTAATTTATTTATTTTAACATCTTCATGTTTAGATCTGCTTTTGGGCTTATTTGAATGATTGCTTTCTAATTGTGGTTTCCTCCATTCTAATTCTTAGTTTTTACTTTTCTTTTTTTCCGTTTCTTTCTTTTTTTTGTAGGAACCTTTTCAGCATTTCTTTTTTTCCGTTTCTTTCTTTTTTTTGTAGGAACCTTTTCAGCATTTCTTTTAGAAGGGGTTTAGTATTGCTGTACTCTTTTAGCTGCTGTTTGTTGGGGAAATTTTTTATGTCCCCTTCTATTTTAAATGATATTCTTGCTGGGTAGAGAATGCTAGGTTGCAGGCCATTTCCTTTCAGCCCTTTAAATATATCTTGCCATTCTCTTCTAGCCTGTAATGTTTCTGTAGAGAAATCAGCTGACAGCCTTATGGGTATCCCTTATAATTTATGCTTTGCTTTTCTCTTGCTGCCTTTAGGATCCTCTCTTTATCTACAATTCTTGCCATTTTTAATATAATATGCCTTGGTGTGGGTCTGTTTGGGTTCAACTTGTTTGGGGCCCTCTGTGCATCCTGTACCTTGATGTCAGACTCCTTCAGATTTGGAAAGTTTTCAGACAAAATTTCTTCAAATATTTTTTCAATGCCCTTTTCTTTTTCTGCTCCTTCTGGAATTCCTATTATGCATAAATTGGGCTGCTTTATATTATCCCATAGATTTCTTGTTAGCCTTCATGTTTTTTCATTTGATTTTCTGTGTGCTGACCTGATTGCGTGATTTCCATTATTCTATCTTCTACATCACTAATTTGTTCCTCTGCATTATTGAAACTGCTCTTTATTGCCTTTAGCTCAGTTTGCATCTCTGCAAATGAGTTTTCTAGCTTTTCTTGGCTGTTTCTTATGTTTTCTAGCTCCTTTCTAAAGGACTCTGCATTGCTGTTTGCATCCTCTCTTAATTCCTGGATATTCAGCCTTAATTCTTTAAGTATTTTTGTTACCTCCCATCTGAATTCCATTTCTGTCAGACTGCAGAGGTCTGTTTCATTGTTGGCTGCTTTAAATGACTTGTCCTATTCTTTTAACTGGGAATGGTTTTTGAGCTTCTTCATCTTATTTGTGGTTTTCTTTTTCTGTGAGTGTGGGGAAGCCACACTGTAGTCTTGGAAGGCTACTTCTAGGGAGGAGCACCCCTTTGTATTTCTTTGGTAGGGTTACTATTTATTTTTGGTGTAGCAGTTTGAATATTTGGTGTCTCTTTGGAGTGAGTATGCTGTTATCTCAGTGGTACTCTGAGTGTTCTCTGTGAGAATGTAGGAATGTCTAACATCAACAGTTTGTGCCTAGTCTCTATGCTCTCAATTGCAGGAAGGTGGTGCTATCTACTTCTAGTTGCCCGGCCCTGGGAAGTGGTCATGAGCTCTAGGCAGATCTACCAGGTATCCTGAGCATTTGGCAGTAGCAGCAGCAGGAAGTATGATTTCCCCAGGGACTGAGAGCCACAAAAGCTAGTGTTTGGTTGCAAAGTCCTTTTTGAGGTGATTGGAACCACAAGGGGTACCAGTCAGAGGCTGGTTCAGCAGGCTGGCATTGGCTCCACCCCTCCGCTGATGCTTGCTGCTGGGTTGGCACAATTTCCTGGTTCTGGCAGTTGGTGCTGGCTCTGACCCTCTGCCAATGCTAGCTCTGTGTGGTTGCATAGGGCTCCACCCACCAGAGATACCAAATCTGTGGGCTGGCTCAGTCTCCTACGTTCATGTACAAGCACAGGGCCCACCACCCCTGCCAATGTTGGATGGCACAGGCAGCTGGGTCCACAACCTGGCACAGTGCTTCACCCATGGGCTTCAAGGCACAGGCTCCACCCCCAATGCCGTGGCTGCAGACTACACTGGGTCTGCCCCACTGCAGCTGCTGTCTCTGTGGCATGGGATCCACTGCCCTGCCTTATGCACTAGTTCAAGGTGCTTCCTAGGGCGGTCAGCCCCTCCTCCTCCCCCAAAATGGAGGCTTGCCTCCCCTGTGGGACCAGACTTCCCCAGTTCCCTCTGTCCTGGCTTTACAGTCCACAGACCATAGGTATTGCCCTCCCTCCCGTGCACTGTTCCCTATTCTATCTCCACAACCACCACTGACCTCAGCCCTCTCCCAGGGACTAACCTTAGGAGCTTATGTCTCAGCTCCCAGGCACCACCCGGAGCCTCAGGCTGTGGTGTCTGCACCAGTACTCAGGTCGTCTGTGAGAGTCTCTAACTCAGATTTTCCAATCACAGTCCAGCTGCTGCATTTTTCTCAGGCTTTGATGTCCCTCTAGCTCCATTGATCATTGGTTAGGTGTCTTCCCACGGTGTGGGTTCCATTTACTTTTCACAGCTCCCTCCCTGGGGTGCTGGGTGCCATCCTGATTCCTTTTCTCTCTATCACTTTTCTTTTCTTCTGTTATTCTACCCAGTTATTTCAAGGGTTTCTTGCAGTTTTTGGAGGTTTAAATTAATAAGCATT
Organism: Catagonus wagneri; assembly: GCA_004024745.2. Classification (NCBI taxonomy): domain Eukaryota; kingdom Metazoa; phylum Chordata; class Mammalia; order Artiodactyla; family Tayassuidae; genus Catagonus; species Catagonus wagneri. The sequence goes on from PVHT021183586.1 coordinate 3,240,969, forward strand.
CAGATGATGATTTGTCCAAGTTGTTTTATATTTAGATGTGTTTTTTGATGCATTTATGGGAGAGGATGAGTGCGACCTCTTACTGCTCTGCCATCTTTCTGAGCTCTCCAGGAGTTATTTCCCAAATGAATTTCATGATTAGGTTGACACAATCCCCTTCAGTAACTTCTAGAAAATAGATGTTTATTTGTGGGCATACATGCTATTTACTCGTCTTTTCTTTTCTAAACAAGACGTCTAGCATTCTATAAAAAGTTGTGAGATATAAGTAAAAACAATTTATAGTCAAGAGACAATTCAATCAACAGATCCAGCTTTGAGAATTATGAGACAGAAACTTTAACATAAGTATGATTAATACATTAAAAGATGTAGTAAAAGTGATGGGGAATTTAAGCAAAGATATAATTATCAGAAGTAGCCATAAGGGAATACATTTTAAAGACTCTATGTCATAGAAAAATAATGCCTTTGGCCTGCCATCAATTGGGTTGACACAAAGAAGAAAACCAATTTGAAAAGAATAGACTGCTGAACAACAATTGATAAAACAGACAGGAACCTACCAAAAATTTTCTTCCACAATGAAAGACATAGAGAAGAAAGCACAATGAACACATGTATAATAAATGTTACTAAATAGCCAGTAGATCCCAGAATAAATAAAAAAATACCTAGAGACAAATTAGAATAAAAACATGAAGAATGAAATTCTATGGGACATAGCAAAACAGTTCTAAGTGGGAAGTTTATGCAATAAAATTTTACCTCAGGAAACAAGAAAAATCTCAAAGTAATCTCACATTTAAAGCAAATAGACCTGAAGAACAAAATCAAAAGACAATAGAAGGAAAGAAATCATAATAATCAGAGCAGAAATAAATGAAAAAGAGGTGACTAAAACAACAAAAAATATCAATGAAACTAAAAACTGATTCTTTGGAAAGATAAAAAAATTGAAAAAAGCTTTATCAAGCTCATTGATAAAAAACTGAGAGGGCCTAAATCAATAAAATCAGAATTGAAAAAGGAGAAGTTACAACAATACCACAGATACAAAGGACCATATATGCCAGTAAAATGGAAAACCTAGAAGAAATGGACAGATTCTTAGAAAGATACAATCTTTTAAGACTGAATCAGGAAGAATTAGAAAAGATGAACAGAATAATTATAAGTGTGAAATTGAATCTGTGATTTAAAAACTCCCAACACCCAAACCAGTGCCAAAAGATTACTCAGGTCAATTCTACCAAACATTTAGGGAAGAGTTAACACCTGTTCTTCCGAAATTATTCCAAACTCATTTTATAAAGCCAACCTCACCCTGATACCAAAAAAAAGGAGATACCACAAATAGGAAAATTACAGGCCAATATCACTGATGTACTTAGATGTAAATATCCTCAACAAAATATCAGCAAACCAAATTCAACAATATATCAAAAGGATCATAGACCAAGAACAAGTGAGATTTATCCCAGGGAGGAAAGGATATTTCAATATCCACAAATCAATCATTGTAAATCACCACATTAACAAATTGAAGAATAAAAATAAAACATATGATCATATCAAAAGAAGAAATACCTTTTGATTGAATTTAACATCCATTTGTGATATTAAAAAAAAGGATCTCCAGAATGTGGGTAGAGATGGAACATGCCTCAACATAGTTAAGACCACCTATGGCAAACCCACAGCTAATATCATCCTCAATGGGGAAGAGGTGAAGGCATTTCCTCTAAGGTCAGGAAAAAGACAAGGATGGCCTTTTATTCAACAGAGTTTTGTAAGTCCCCAAAAAAATAATCATAGAAAAAATAAACTGGAAAGGAAGAATAAAACTGTCACTATTTGTAGATGACTTGATACCAGACAGAGAAAATCCTAAATATGTTACCAGAAAGCTAGTAGAGCTTATCACTGAATTTTATAAAGTTGCAGCTTAAAAAATAAATACACAGAAATCAGTTTTATTTCTATACAGTAACAATGAAAAATCAGAAAAGAAAAATTAAGAAAACAATTCCACTTACCACTGCATCAAAAAGATTTAAATATCTGGGGATAAACCTACTTAAGGAGGAAAAAGACTTATTCTGTGAAAACTATAAGGTGCTGATGAAGGAAATTGAAGGTGACAGAAGCAGATGTAAAGTTATACTGTTTTCTTGGATACAAAGAATCTGTTATTAAAATGACCACACTACCCCAAGCAATCTGTAGATTCCGTGCAATCTCTTTCAGATTATCAGTTGCACTTTTCACAAAACAAAACATAAAAATTAAATTTGTGTGTGAAAACAAAAGACCCCAAATAGCCAAAGCAATTTTGAGAAAGAAGAACAGAGCTGAGGAATCACCCTGACTTCAGACTATACTGAAAACTACAGTCATTAAAGCGATATGGTAGCAGCACAAAAACAGAAATGCAGATCAGTGGAACAGGATAGAAAGCCCAGAAATAAGTCCACAAATTTATAGTCAACTAATGTATAATAAAGGAGGCAAGAACATACAATGAAGAAAAGACAATATCTTCAATATTGTTCCAGGGAAACTGGACAGCTACTTAAAAAAACATGAAATAAAAACATTCTCTAACATCATTTAATTCATAAAAGAGCTCTATTTAATTGGCTTAAAAGAAATTAAGAGCTTACATAAATCCCCCCCAGAAAAACATAAAGTAAACTAATTTTTGCTTCACATGAACCGGAAAATATTCAATATTCTATATTCATTATTAGATGTTAATAAAGTTAAAGTTTATTGATCTAATTAACATAGACATGTCTTTAGAGTCATCAACACAAATATAATACCTATTGTACCTAGGTTTGATAAGTCGAATGAGATACTGAGACTTCAGTTACTAAACAAAGAAACTAAAGTCATTTAAAACTATTCATAGTATGTTGGTGTCACTTCATAGTATGTTGGTGTCACCTGAGATGTCTGTACAAGAAAGTGATGCTTTTAGAAATTATAAAAGACAGTCCATTGTTCCTTCAAAGAGTAGGTATAGTAAGCTACTTTGAAACTTGACTTTGAATTCAGTCTCTCTGTTAAAAGAAGGTTTTCTTAAAATGCTGCTTTTGATAACACATGATCATCTCAATAGATGGAGAAAAAGCATTTGACAAAATTGAACTTCATTATAAAACTCTCAATAAAGTAAATATAGAGGGAATATAGCTTAATGTATAAAACTACTAGTACAATAAAGTTGTAGGATAGAAAATTAATATACAGAAATCAGTGGCATTTCTATATGCTAATGATGAACTATCAGAAAGTTAAGAAACTCTCCTAGGGATTTACCATTGTTGCTAAGTAGTAATGAATCTGACTAGTATCCATGATCCATGAGGATGTGGGTTTGATCCTTGGCTCTGTTCAGTGGGTTAAGGATCCAGTGTTGCCTTGAGCTGTGGCAAAAGTCACAGATGTAGCTCATATCTGGTGTTGCAGTGGCTGTGATATAGGCTGGCAGCTGTACCTCTGAATCTACCCCTAGCCTGGGAACTTCCATGTGCTGCAGGTGTGGCCATAAAAAAAAAAAAAAAAAAGGAAAAGAAAGAAAAGAAAACAATCCCATATAACCACATTAAAAGAATAAAATATCTAGGAATACTTCTAAGAAGGTAAAAAACTTGTATGCAACAAACTATAAGGCATGGATGAAAGTATCAAAGATGACACAAATAAATGGAAATATATACAGTTCTTTTGTATCAAAAAATTAATATTGTTAAAATGACCATACTACCCTGAACAATCTACAGATTCAATGCCATTCCTATCAAAATGCCCATGGTTATTTTTCATAGAGCTAGAACAAATAATTCTAAAATTTCTACAAATCCACAAAAGATCATGAATTGCCAAAGCAGTCCTGGGGGAAAAAAGAACAAAGCTAGTTGAATTTTTCTAACAGATTTCAGACTGTACCACAAAGGTACCTTATAACAACAACATGGTACCATCACAAGCACAGACACATAGATTATGGGACCCTTACGTTTCGGCCTCACCTGTCCAGGATGTGAATCCTGACTCATCACAATTTTGCTCCACCTACTCATCTTTGATAACACATTATGTGAATTTCTTCATCTTTAATTTGCATTTGCTTTTAAAATCCTGTTACTTTGGCTGAATGAATAAGTAATGTTAAACAATAATCTATGATTCTATCTCAGCAGGTATCCTTAAAGTTTTATACATATATATATATATATATTTTTAACTTCCTAAGTGTAAATAACAGGGCAAACATTGTCAAGTGAAATGTATGGCACAAAGAATTAAACGTTCATTGTCAGACTTTTGCACTTGTAGCATGGAAACAGTCTGCTTCTAAACCAGAGAAGTTAAGATAGGTAAGCAATAATTGTAAATTAAACAGTCAGGGCTATGGGAAATCCAAGATGGCCACTTGGTTCTTCCCAGCTCCCTGGCAAACCCAACAATGATTATGGGACAGAATAGAGAGCCCAGATATAAACTTACACTTATATGATCAATTAACCTATAAAAAAAGGCAATAATATACAATAAGAAAATAAAATCTCTCCAAAAAGTGTGACAAATGGAGATCCATGTTTAAAAGACTAAAACTATACTATTTTCAAGGCCCTGTGGTTCAGCTGATTAAGCATCTCTCATTGTCACTGCTGTGACTCTGGTTTCTACTGTGGCACAATTTTGATGCCTGACATGGGAACTTTTGCATGCTGCAGGTGAAGAAACAAACAAACAAACAAAAAATGCTAAACAACTTTCTCACACCATTTACAAAAATAAGCTCAAAATAGATTAAGACTTATTTTAAAACCCCGAAGCATAAAATCCTTAGAAAGAAAATATAGGCAGTATGCTCTGTGACAGCAGACTTAGCAATATTTTTTTCAGCTCTGTCTCCTAAGGCAAGAGAAACAAAAGCAAAAATATAGAAAGGGGATCAAGTAAAACTAAGAAGCCTATGCACAGAAAAGGAAACCATCAACAGAATTAAAGGGTAACCTTACCGAATTGGAGAAGATATTTGCAAGTGATATCTAGTAAGGGGATTAATATCTAAAATACATTTAAAAAACTCATACCATCCAGTATAAAATCCCCCACAATCTTATTTAAAAATGGGCAGAGGGCCTGAGTAGGCATTTTTCCGAAGAAGATATACGAACAACCATATGAAAAGATGTTCAAAAACCACAAATCATTAGGAAATTGTCAGAACTGCATTGAGATATCACATCACAATTGCCCAGAATGTCTATGATCAAAAAGATAAGAAATAACAATAGCATATTGGTGAATATGTGGAGAAACGTGAAACCTATTAGTGGGAATGTAAATTAGCAGAGCCACTATGGAAAAACAGTATGGAGATTCCTCAAAAAAATTAGAAATAGAACTACCATAGGACCCATAAATCCCACTTTTAGGTATTCACAAAAGAAAAGAAAAACACCAATTTGAAGATATATATGTGCCCTTATATTCACTGTAACATCTCTATTATAACCAAGATATGAAAGCAATCTATGTGTTCACCAACAAATAAATGAATAAAAATGTTACATATTCACAACACAATATTACTCAGAAATAAATAATATAACCTTGCCATTTACAACATGAATTGACCTAGAGCATACTGTGCTAAGTGAAATAAGTCAGAAAGAAAAAGATGAATACTGTATGTTTTCCCTTACATGTGGAGTCATAAAAACAAAACAAATGAATCTAATAAAGCACAATCAAACCCATAGATATAGAGAGCAAAGAAGCTTCTGCCAGAAAGAGGGGACTGGTGCAATGAATAGAAGAGGTGAAGGAGTTAAGAGGTACAGACTATCAGGTATAAAATAAGTAACTCATATGAATATAATGTCTAGCACAGGAAAAACACAAAAGAGTAGTTTAATAACTTTGTATGGTATATAATGTATAAAAATTGAACCACTATGTTGTACACCTGAAACTAACATAATATTGTAAATTAAATATATTTCAATAAAATAAATCTAAGAAGAGAATATTAATAAACTTAGTTGATGATGCAGTGGCAGAGTTTGAAAGGGTTGATTCCAGTTTTGAAAGAAGTTCTATTATTGGTAAATTCTATCAAACTGAATATTTTTGCATATTATTGCAAATTATAATGCATATTGTAGAGAAATGATTCATGAAAAAATCAATTGATGTGGCAAACTTCATTGTTGTCTCATTTTAATAAATGACCACAGCCACCCCAACCTTCAGCAACCATCACTCTGATCAGTCAATAGCTATCAATACTTAGGAAAGACCCTCTACCAGCAGAAAATTATGACTTGCCTTTAGTGATGGTTAGCATTTTCAGCAATAAAGCATTTTTATTTTTTCTTTTATAGAAATTTTTTGAATGATTTTATAAATGAATAATTGAATATATTAATTCCTATTCCTTTCCAAGTTGCATCAGTGGGATTTTTACATTTCTTCCTAACCTGACTTGTCTTTACTATCCTCAGGTACCTCAGTCAACATGGCTGTCTCTTTACCACCTACCCTGGGATTCAGTTCCACTACAGATAAAATCCAGCACCCACATATTCATTTTTCACAATGTAAGTTTCAGCTATTCAGGTTGAGTTCCTTTGAAAAGGCACCTAAAAATGCTCAAATGGAAAAGCAAGATTCCTCCAAGGGGAAACCCTATCTAGAGCAATCTCCAGAAGTCTGGACAAGGCTGGTTGTCAGAAGCCAGCACTGATTCAACCAGCTTTAAAGTCCTACACAAAGCTTTTGAAGAAACCCCATGATACTGGGAAAGCAACAGACAAAGCCATCCACCAAGTCAACCTAAGGCATATCTGCTGCATCTGTGGTAATTCTTTCAAAGCCAATGTGCACAAGAGGAGGTATACAGTCCACAGACCTGTCAATTGTAAACCCAAGTCCTTTTATGGAAGAAGGAAAAGAGGTCCACATCCAGGCCAGGTCTCATTGCCAAAGATTCCTGAATCAATGCGAAGGTAGATGTTGACTAGATCCACCCCTGAGTTCTGCCATAGCAGAGTAGAAGGACTTGAGCTTCCCTTCTTTCATGAAAGCATCAAAATCACAAATAACAGCTGAACAACAATTGACAAAATAGACTTGAAACTACCAAAAAAGATATCCTACACAGAAAAAAGCAAATAAGACACAATGAGAAGGTAGGAAGAGGGATTCTCAATATAACCAAATTTCATACCAGCTGGGTGGGTGATCCACAAAATGGAAAATGACTATATCACAGAGGCTCACCCACAAGAATAAGAGTTCTGAATTTCACATCAGGTTCCCCAGACTTAGAGTCTGATGTTGAAAAGAGGGGCCCTCAGAGCATTTGTCAGTGAAAGTGTGGGGCTTGAGTGCAGGAGCTCCACAGGATAGGGGAAAACAGAGACACCATTATTGGGAGATGCATACAAGGTCTCAGGTGCACTGGGACACAGAACAAAAGCATTGCCTTCATAGGAGCCTGGGCCAGAACTACCTCCTGTCCTTACAGGGTCTCTTTGGAAAGATAGGGGTGGATGTGGCTCAATGGGGGGCAAGAAACTGGAGGTAGAGGTCTCAGAGAATAATCATTGTTGTGAGACCCCCTGGAGGGTGCCATTTTGAAAAAGCTGACCCTACACAACAACATCCTGAAGGCATGAGTACTCAGAATCCCTAGGCCAAACAACCAATATGGTTGAACACAGCTGCAATAATCAGCAGATAGACTGCCTAAAGTCTTCACAGGCACACAGTCACCTCTAAACCAACCACTTGACACAGCCCTGCCCCCAGGTGGATGAGACTCAGTTCCAACCAGAAACCCTGGTTTCTCCGATCAAGAAGCTGACACAGCACCTGGATCAACTTCACTGACCAGGTGGCAGTCACCAGAAACAAGTGGAGCTACAATCCTGTAGCCTGAAGAAATGATACCACAAATACAGAAAGCTACACAAAATAAAATGGCAGAGAAATACAGTCCAGATGAAAGAACAAAACAAAACCTCAGAAGAACAGCTAAATAAAGTGGATATAGGCAACCTACATGAAAAAGACTTCAGAATAATGATAGTAAAGATGATCTAAGATCTCAGGGAAAAATGGGGGCATAGACCTATAAACTATTAGAAATGTTTAACAAAGAAACAGACTTGAAGAAACAAAGAGATGAATAATACAATAACTGAAATGAAAAATACAGTAGAAGGAATCAAAGGCAGATTCAAAAAGATACATGCACTCCTATGTTCTATTCGCACTATTCAGCACTATTCACAATAGCCAAGACTTGGAAACAATGTAAATGTTCACCAACAGGTGAGTGTATTAAGAAGATACATACAGTAGCCACAAAAAAGAATGAAACAATGCCCTTTGCAGCAATATGAATGGAATTAGAGAATATCATACTAAGTGAAGTAAATCAAACAGCAAAAGACAAATGTCACATGATATCACTTACATGTGGCATCTAAAAGAAAATGATACAAATGAAATTATTTACAGACAGAAACAGACTCATAGACTTCAAAAACAAACATGGTTACCAAAGGGGAGAGTTTGGGAAGAGATGTAGATTGGGGGTTTGGAACTGGCACATGCACACTGTTGTATATGGAATGGATAGTCAACAGGGAACTGCTATATAACACAGGAAACTCTACCCAATATTCCACAATAACCTACATAGAAACGGATCTGAAAAGAATGGATATGTGTATATATGTATAACTGAATCACTTTTTCATACAGGAGAAATGATCACTACATTGTAAATAAATTATAATTTAATAAAACTTTAAAAATAATGAAATTTGCCACTTGTAATGTGTAAGGAATTGGAGTTTATTATAGTGAACTAAGTCAGAGAAAGACAAATACTGTATGTTATCACTTACATGTGGAATCTAAAAAATAAAACAAACTAGTAAATATAACAGAAAGGAAACAGACTCACAGATGTGGAAAACAAACTAGTGGTTATCAGTTAGGAGAGAGAAGGATGAGGGCAGAAGAGGGGTAAGGGATTAAGAGGTATGAACTACCATGTATAAACTAAATAGGCTCTAAAGACTGTATACACAGGGAATATAGCCAATATTTTATATTAATTATAAATGTAGTATAACCTTTAAAAATGTGAATAATTCTATATTGTAAATAGTTGTATAACAACTATATCTCAATAAAATAATCTCATAATCCCAAATGCTTTTAAAAATGTGAAGCAAGTAGAACCATCAAGTATAATCAGTGGGTATGCAGAATTTTACTGCCACTTTGGAAAACAGTTTGGCGGTTTCCTTTAAAGTTATATGTACACTTAACATATGACCCAACAATCTCACTTGCTAGGAATTTACCTCAAAGAAATGAAAATAATGTCCACATACAAAAATGTATGCAAATGTTTACATTGTCTTAATGAATAATTATCGAAATTTGAAAATAACTAAAATGTTTATCAACTGGTGAATGAATAATCAATGATTTAATGTTGTAAATTCATTTAATGAAATACTATTTACCAATAAAAGAAGGAAGTACTGGTTACATACAACAACACTGATGAATCTCAAATGTATTAAAAGAAAGGAGTCACTCTCACATGGCTACACATTGTAGGATTCTACACAGATGTTCTCTGGAAATGATAAAAATATGAAGACCAAGGACAGATTAGCAGTTGCCAAGCTCTAGCTGTGGAGAAGGAACCTGATTACAAAAGAAACATTTTGGAAAGATGAAATTCTATCTTGTTTGTAGGATTAAAACACAACTGTATGTGGTTGTAGAATTCATAGAACCGTACACATAAAATGTCAATTTCACAATTATGTATATCTTGATAATCCTGATTAAAGATAAGCTAAAGGTACCTATATAATGGAAGATCATTCTTAAAGCTGAAAGTTTCTAATTTCTTAAGATGAAACATTATCTGTTGGCAGGTATAATTTCTATGTATCTTTATTACAAATTTCCTGGAATTTTCATGAATTCAGTGATGTATACTTAATACAAATTGAAAGCAAATACTTCCCTGGATTTTAGCCTCATTTTTCCTACCTTCCTTTCCATGGATTTTAAAGGTCACTTTATCAGAAAGAAATATGAAAACATTTTGGAGTTCCCGTCGTGACTCAGCGGAAACGAATCCGACTAGCAACAAATGAGGTTGCAGGTTTGATCCCTGGCCTCGCTCAGTGGGTTAAGGATCCAGCATTGCCATTAGCTGTGGTGTAGGTGGAACAGTTGGCTCCAATCCTTCATTGCTGTGGCTCTGGCGCAGGCCTGCAGCTACAGCTCCTGTTAGATCCCTAGCCTGGGAACCTCCACAAGCAGCAGGTGCAGCCCTAAAATAACAAAAAGACAAAAAAAAAGAAATTTGAAAACATGTTAATAGTAGTTATCTCTGGAGGTGAGATTGCAGGATTTGAATATTTTATTTATTTATTATTTTGCCTTTTTTTTAGGGCCACACCTATGGCATATTGAGGTTCCCAGGTTAGGGGTTGAATTGGAGCTACAGCTGCGGGCCTACGCAACAGCCACAATGACATCAGATCCAAGCCATGTCTATGACCTACACCAGAGCTCACAGCAATGCCAGATCCTTAACCCAATGAGCAAAGTCAGGGATCGGACCCACAACCTCATGGTTCCTAGTCAGATGTGTTTCTGCTGTGCCTTAATGAGAACTCCCAGAATATTTCATTCTGTATATATTTTTATGTATTCCAACTTAGTTATAATTAACATTTTATTAGTAGTAGTGTTAATTAATTTTTTTGAAGGCAATAAACTCAGGGACCTAAACTGAGCCACCATCAAAGGCCCCAATGATTTACAGCCTGACAAAAGGGAACTCATTTATTTTTTTATTTTTATTTATATATATATATATTTTTTTGCTTTTTGGGGCTGCACCAACAGCATATGGAGGTTCCCAGGCTAGGGATCTAATCAGAACTGTAGCCGCCAACCTATGTCACAGCCACAGAAATGCAGGGTCTGAACCACATCTGTGACCTACACCACAGCTCATTGCTGTGATCCTTAACCCACTGAGCAAGGGCAGGGACTGAACCCACAACCTCATGGTTCTTAGTCAGATTCGTTTCTGCTGTGCCACTATGGGAACTCCAACACATTTTTATATTCAGAAATACTCATTATAATAGTACTCAAAATTACCTTAAGATTACTATTTGAAGATATCTGACTTTCTAGAGATACACCCTCTCACCCCCACCAGACGGAGACACTCACTTTCGAGTGCTACCTGTATAATTTAGGTTGCTTCCTAAGGGACTTACAGATCTTGGTCACTGAGAAGCTTTTCAACAAGAACAGTTACACAAAACAGGCTCTTTTGAAAGTGGTACCTATTTCTGACTTGCATATAATTATGTCTTTACCCATAATGTATACAATATGTGTGAAATAGGCATGTGCTATGTTGAAATATATACACACACTTAGGCACAATTTTTTTTTGTCTTTTTGCCTTTTTATGTAGAGCCGCACCTGTGGCATATGGAGGTTCCCAGGCTAGGGGTCTAACAGGAGCTGTAGCTGCTGGCTTTCACGACAGCCACAGCAACGTGGGATCCGAGCCGCGTCTGCAACCTTCACCACAGCTCATGGCAATGCTGGATCCTTTACCCACTGAGCAAGGCCAAGGATCAAACCTGCAACCTCATGGTTCTCAGTCGGATTCGTTAACTACTGAGCCACAAAGGGAACTCCAGGCACAAATTGTTAATTTCACAAGCTCTAGGTTGTATTTTGTGTAATATGTGTGGGCCAGTGATGGCTTGAACTAGTTTTCTCTGTCTTACACCATGCTTAACCAGAGTTCACAGAGATGACAGGAATATTTTTTAAATGGCACGTTTACTGGAAAACAAATGTATAACTATTTTAAAGCCATTTTTTTCTGTTATGAATGTATCACAATAAAAATCTAGAAAAAATGGGAAATGCAGAAACACCTGTATCTGTCTCTCCATATCTCTATCACCTACCATTTTTCTATCTATCTATCTATCATCTATCTATCTATCTATCTATCTATCTATCTATCTATCTATCTATCTATCATCTATCTATCTATCTATCTATTTATCATCTATCTATCTATCATCTATCATCTATCTATCATCTATCATCATCTATCTACCTACCTACCTATCATCAATCTGTCATCCATCATCTATCATCTCCCAAATTCTAATTACTCAGGAGCAAACTGCTATTAACATTTAGGAGTACTTTCTTTCAGGTATTTTTCTCTATGCATAACTGCCAACATATGCATTTAAAATTATTCCATATTTGTGTTTTCTCTCTAGTACTTAAACTGGTAAAATTAAAAAAATGCGGAGGTGTTCCATTGTCTACTCTGCTACTCAAGATATTTGGAAGATAAAAATCTCTCATAACATACTTTTCTTACTAGAGTGAATGAATTAGAGGATAAAAGTTGCTAAGACTATGTGCCCTTTCCTTTCATTTATTTTGTTTCACCATCAATTTGCTAAGCTTCTTTTCAATTTCTTTCCCCTTTAGTCTGTTATATCTAGGTATGCAAATGAGAGAGCCACTAATGTTAATAATCTTCTTGCCTTTAGTGTGACTAATCCCATATCCATAAAAGAAGTATTTTCTATTTAAATCAGGATTCTTGGCATAGAGTATTTTCATTACTTTCTAATTTTATTTTGACTTTTGACAGAGATCCTTCTCATTATTTTTTCCCTTTTTGTATTTCTATTTCCTAGAATCCCTTAATTCTATTTTTTCTTAACCTATCTCATATCTCTAGACATTGCTGTGAAGTTTTACAAGTATACAATAAAATAATTACTCTGTAAGAGTTTTAACTCCACAAAAAGTAAGATTTCTAGATGAAAGAACTAGACATAGGTAGAAAGAGATATAAATCTTTTATTGTAAACTAAAAGTTTTCCTTATGAATATGTAATTCTTTAACGATACATTAAAAATGGAAGTCACTGCAGACTATTGAAAAAATCCCATTTACTCCTGGGTCAAAGCAGCATTTACCTGTGCCTTTGAGGACAAAGACTTCTCCTATGCAATAATTCACTTCATGATCTTCAAAGAAAGTCAATTGTGACACCTTATAATAACGGGGAGACCAAAGAGACGGGTCTTTCATATTACCTTGAAGGTCAGCAACCACATAAAATGAACATATTTTTATTCTCATAATATTTATTCATTTTTGTTCTCAAAGGAAGTATGAACAATATTTTGAAATAAGTAGAAATAACAGAGTTATTGAGGAAAATATTGACTTTTTAGATTTTATACTATTGGAATTTTTTTATATTATTCTTTTTAAATTTTATTTTATTGGAGTATACTTGACCTACAAGGTTGTGTTAGGAATTCATGCTATGGCACAGCAGAAAGGACTCTGATTAGTGTCCATGAGGATGTGGGTATGACCCCTGGCCTGGATTAGTGGGTTGGGGATCCTACATTGCCATGAGCTGTGGTGTAGGTCACAGACATGGCTTGAATCCTCTGTTGCTATGACTGTGGTGTAGGCTGGCAGCTGTAGCTCTGAGTCTACTCCAAGCCTGGGAACTTCCATATGTCCTAAAAACAACCAAAAAACAACCAAAAAACCAATGTTGTGTTAGTATTGAGTGTATAGCAAAGTGAATTACTTATACATGTAAATATATCCTAAAATGCAAATTTTTATTAATATATGTCTAAAAAAGTTTCAGGGAAAAAAAAACAGACAGACAGTATTAAGAAAAGACTAGAACAAAAGTTTTATATTAAATTTGAAAACAAACACAATTCTCATTTTAAAACTATAATTTTTCTGCAGATAGGAATGTCAAGTGGAATTCATGTGGGATCTACAACATCATAACCTTCCTATACAAGTGATATTGTTTTCATTAGGGTTAAACAACAGATATGACAATTTAAGTCATCTATTACTTGTGATATTTATGTCTCCATAACTAATATGGATGGGGAACTGGTTATTTAAACATATTTTTTTTCTTCAGAAACAATTTTACTTCACAACATAAAAGCAATATACCATTCAGAAATAGCCAATATTAATACAGATTAATGTTTTTGCTGTTTGTTGTGTAGGGATGTGGTTAGGGAAAGGAAAGACTTCAAAATCTGGGACAATGATGATTACAGTTTAATTCAATTTTTTTACTTCTCAATGAATTTTATTACATTTATAGTTGTACATCTATCAACACAATTCAATTTTATAGCATTTCCTTCACAAACTCCAGCGCATCTTCCACCCCACCAACCTGTCTCAAATAGAAACCATAAGTTTTCCAAAGTCTGTGAGTCAGTATCTGCTCTGCAAGGAAGTTCATCGTGTCCTTTTTTTAGATTCCACATGTAAGTGAGAGCATTTGATGTTGGTGTCTCACCTTCTGACTGACTTCACTTAGCATGATAATTTCTAGGTCCATCCATATTGCCACAAATGCTGTTATTTCTTTCCTTTTAATGGCTGAGTAATATTCCATTGTGTATATGTACCACATCTTCCTTACCCACTCCTCCATCCATGGTCATTTAGGTTGTTTCCATGTCTTGGCTATTGTATAGAGTGCTGCAATTAACATTGGAGTACATGTGTTTTTTTGAGTCATGGTTTTCTCTGGATAGATGTCCAGGAGTGGGATTGCTAGATCAAACAGTAATTCTATTTTTAGTTTTCTGAGGATTCTCCATACTGTTTTCCATAGTGGTTGCATCAACTTACATTCCCACCAACACTGTGATAGGGTTCCCTTTTCTCCATATCATCTCCACCACTTATTGTTTGTAGACTTTTTGACGAGGGTCATTCTGGTCAGTGTAAGGTGGTATTGCATAGTGGTTTTCATTTACATTTCTGTAATAATTAGTGATGTCGAACATCTTTTCGTATGTTTTTTTGGCCATCTTATGTATTCTTTGGAGAATGGTCTGTGTAGATCTTCTGCCCATTTTTTGATGGGGTTGTTTGTTTTTTGGTATTGAGCTGCTGATAGTATTCATAAATTCTGGAGATTAATCCCTTGTCAGTCAGTTCATTTGCAAATAGTTTCTCCCATTCAGTGTGTTGTCTTTTCATTTTGTTTAGGGTTTCCTTTGTTGTGCAGAAACTTTTAAGTTTAATTAAGTCCCACTTGTTTATTTTTGTTTTTGTCATCATTACTCCAGGAGGTGGATCTGAGAAGATATTGCTGTGGTTTATGTCAGAGATTGTTTGGCTTATGTTTTCCTCTAAGAATTTTAGAGGATCTGGTTTTGTATCTAGGTCTTTAATCCATTTTGAGATTATTTTTGTGTATGGTGTTAGAAAGTGTTCTTTTACATGTGGCTGTCCAGGTTTCCTAGCACCACTTATTGAAGGGGCTGTCTTTTATCCATTGTATATTCATGCCTCCTTTGTCATAGATTAGTTGACTGTAGGTGTGTGGGTTTAATTCTGGGCTATCTATCCTGTTCCACTGATCTATATTTCTGTCCTTGTGCCAGTACCATATGGTCTTGATGACTGTAGCTTTGAACAACAGTCTGAAGTCAGGGAGGCTGATTCTTCCAGCTCCATTTTTCTTTCTCAGGATGGATTTGGTTATTCTAGGCCTTTTGTGCTTCCAAACTTTAAAATATTTTGTTATAGTTCTTTGAAAAATGTCTTTGGTACTTTAATAGGGACTGCACTGACTCTGTAGATTGCCTTGGGTAGTATAGTCATTTTAATAATGTTGATTCTTCCTGTCCAAGTGCATGGTGTGTCTTTCCATCTGTTTGTATCATCTTTGATTTCTTTCATCATCATTGGCCTTTCAGAGTACAGGTCTTTTGTCTCTTTATGTAGGTTTATTCCTAAGTGTTTTATTCTTTTTGATGAGATGGTAAGTGGGATCATTTCCCTAATCTGAATTTCTGATCTTTCACTGTTAGTATATAGAAATGCCATTGATTTCTGTGTATTAATTTTGTATGCTGCAACTTTGCCAGATTCATTGATGAGTTCTAACAGTTTTCAGGTAAAGTCTTTAGAATTATCTAGGTGTAGTATCGTGTCATTTGGATTCCTTTTATTTCTTTTTCTTCTCTGATTGTTATGGCTAGAACTTCCAAAACTATATTGAACAGTAGTGGCAAGAGTGGACATCCTTGTCTTGTTCCAGATCTCAGCAGGAATTCTTTTAGCTTTTAACCATGGAGAATGATGTTAGCTCTGGGTTCGTCATATGTGGCTTTATTACGTTGAGGTAGGTTCCCTCTATGCCCAGTATCTCAAGTGTTTTTATCAGAAATGTGTGTTGGATTTTGTCAAAAGCTTTTTCTACATCAATTGAGAGAATCAAATATTTTTTATTCCTCAGTTTTTTAATGTGGTATATCACACTGTTTGATTTGCAGGTATTGAAGAATCCTTGCATCCCTGGAATAAATCTCACTTGACCATGATGTACAGTCCTTTTAATGCACTGTTGGATTTGGTTTGCTAGTATTTTATTGAAGATTTTTACCTCTATGTTCATCAGTAAAATTGGCTGTAGTTTTCTTTTCCTTTTTTGGTATCTTTGTTCTGGTTTTGGTATCAGGGTGAATTTGGTCTCATAGAATGAGTTTGGGAGTGTTCCTTCCTCTGCAACTTTTTCGTATAGTTTCAGAAAGATAGGTGTTAGCTCTTCTCTAAATGTTGGATAGAATTCTTGTGTGTGGGCATCTGGTCTTTGACTTGTGTTTATTGGAAGATTTTTAATCACACTTGCAATTTCAGTACATGGGATCGGTCCATTCATCTTTTCTATTTTATCTTGGTTTAGTCTTGGAAGATTGTACTTTTCTAAGAATGTGTCCATTTATTCTAGGTTTTCCATTTTATTGGTATATTGCTGCATGTAGTAATCTCATACGATCCTTTCTATTTCTGTGATGTCTGTTGTTACTTCTTTTTCATTTCTAATTTTATTGATTTTAGTCCCCTTTGTTTTCTTGGTAAGTCTGGATAAAGGTTTAGCAATTTTGTTGATCTTTCCAAAGAACCAGCTTTTAGTTTCATTGATCTTTTCTATGGTTTTATTCATTTCCATTTCAATTATTTTTGCTCTGATCTTTATGATTTCTTTCCTTCTGCTATCTTTAGGTCTTGTCCTTATCTCTAGCTGCTTTAGATGTAAAGTTAGGTTGTTTATTTGAGCTTTTTCTTGTTTCCTGCGGTATGCTTGTATTGCTAAAAACATTCCTCTTGGAACTGCTTTTGATGCATCCCATAAGTTTTAGAGTGTCGTACCTTTGTTGTCATTTGCTTCTAGGTATCTCTTAATTTCCTCTTTGATTTCTTCAGTAATCCATGTTTAGTAGCGTATTGTTTAGTCTCCACATGTTTGTGTGTTTTGTAGTTCTTTTCTTGTCATTGATATCCAGTCCTATAGCCTTGTGGTCAGAAAAGATGCTTGATATGATTTCAATTTTATTAATGTTACTGAGGCTTGATTTGTGGCCCAGAATGTGGTCAATCCTAGAGAATGTTCCATGTGCACTTGAGAAGAATGTGTATTCTGTTGCTTTTGGATGAAATGTCCTATAAACATCTATTAAGACCATCTGGTCTAGGATTTCCCATTGTGGCTCAGTGGTTAACGAATCTGACTGGGAAACATGAGGTTGCAGGTTTGATCCCTGGCCTTGCTCAAGGGTTAAGGACCTGGCATTGCTGTGAGCTGTGGTGTAGATTGCAGACAAGGCTTGGATCCCATGTTGCTGTGTCTGTGTGTAGGCCAGCAGCTACAGCTTTGATTAGACCCCTAGCCTGGGAACTTCCATATGCCACAAGTGCAGCCCTAGAAAAGGCAAAAAGACCAAAAAAAAAGGTCACCTGGTCTAATGCTTCCTTTAGGGCCTGTGTTTTCTTGCTGATTTTCTCTCTGGATGATTTGTCTATTGCAGTAAATGGGGCATTAATTTCCCTGCTATTATTGTGTTATTGTCAATTTCTCTTTTTAAGGTTGTTAACAGATCCCTTATATGTTGAGGTAAACCTATGTTGGGTGCATATATATTTACAATTGTTTTATCTTCTTCTTGGATTGATCCTTTGATCACTACGTAATATCCTTCCTTGTCTCATAATAGTCTTTATTTTAAGGTCTATTTTGTCTGATATGAGTATTGGTATTCCAGCTTTCTTTTGATTCCCATGTGCATGAAATATTTTCTTCCATCCTCTCACTTTCAATTTGTATGTGTACCTAGAAGTGAAGTGGGTCTCTTGAACACAGCATATATTTGGGTCTTATTTTTGTATCCATTCAGCCAGTCTATATCTTTCAGTTGGGACATTTATTCCATTTACATTTAAGGTAATTATTGATACGTATGTCCTTATTGCCACATTAACTGTTTTGAAATTTTTTTTGTTTTTTTCTTCCCTTCTTTTCTTGTTCTCTCCTCTTGTGGTTGATAACTATCTTTAGTGTTGTATTTGAGTTGATTTTTCATATTTATGTGTGTGTATCAACTGTAGATTTTTGGCTTGCATTTACCATGAAGTTTTGATATAGGCATCTATATATATACAAGATTGTTTTAAGTTGTTGGTCTCTGGATTGCAAGTGCATCTCCAGTGTCCTGCATTTATACCCTCCTCTTCTCATGATTTCTGATTTTGGTGGCATATTTGTGCATGGATGATTTCCTACCTTTATTATATATATATATATATGCCTTTACTGGTAACTCTTCTCATTTGTGGTATTTTTGTTTCTAGTTGTGGCCTTTTCTTTTCTGCCTAGAGAAGTTCCTTTAGTATTTGCTGTAAAGATGGTTTAGTGTTGCTGAATTGTCTTAGCTTTTGCTCATCTGTAAGTCTTTTGATTTCTCCTTCAAATCTGAATGAGAGCATTGCTGGGTAGAGTAATCTTGGTTGGAGGGTTTTTTCTTTCATCATGTTAAGTATATAGTGCCACTGCCTTCTGGCCTGCAGAGTTTCTGCTGAAAAACTTGCCAACAGTCTTATCAGGGTTCCCTTGTATGTTGTTTCTTTTCTCTAGCTGCTTTCAGTATTTTCTCTTTGTCTTTAATTTTGGTCAGTTTGATTGATATGTGTCTCGTGGTGTTACTCCTTGTGTTAATTTTATATGGTACTCGTTGTGCTTCCTGGATTTGAGTGAGCGTTTCCTTTCCCATGTTAGGGAAGTTTTTGGCTATTATCTCTTTGAATAATTTCTCTGTCCCTTTCTCAGAATCTTCTCCTTCTGGGACCCCTATAATATGCATGTTGTTGTGTTTAACTTTGTGCCAGAATTCTCTGAGACTTTATTTCTTTTAAATTTTTTTTCTCTTTTCTGTTCTGTATCAGTGATTTCCACTAGTCTGTCCTCCACCTCACTTATTTGTTCTTCTGCCTCCTGTATTCTGCTGTTGGTTGCTTCTAATTAATTTTTATTTCAGTTATTGTATTTTGCATCTCCGCTTCTTAAGTTTTATGTCTTGGGTTTCTTTGCTCAGTGTTTCATGTAAATTATCACTCTTTTCCTCCATTTTATTTCCAAAGTCTTGCATCATTTCAGTATCATCAGTCTTTTTCCTGGAGGCTGATAATCTCCAGATCACTTTGCTGTTTTTCTGGGTTTTTTTCCTTTGCCCTTATCTGAGTTATAGTTCTATGCCTTTTCATTTTTATATGTTTTTGGTGTGGTCCCTTTTTTGCAGACAATAGAGTTGCAGCCTCTCTTAATTCTAGTGTCTGTGCTCCTTGTGGCTGAAGTGGTCCAGGGCTTGCTGTATGCTTCCTGATGGGAGGGACTGATGCCTGTCCACTGGTATGTGAGGTTGCTTCCTATCCCACTGGTGGGTGGGTCTTTGTCTCTGGGTGAGATTAGAGGCTGCTGTGTGCCCAGGTGTTCTTTAGGAAGCCTTAACTGATGGGTGGTGTTGTGATCCCACCTGGATTATTGTTTCACCTGGGGCTTCTCAGTGCTGATGGGTGGGGCTGGATTTTCCCAAAATAGCCACCTCTAGAGAAACATAGACTGATGAATATTCCTGAGGGCCTCTCCTTCCATGTCCTTCCCCCACAATGAGCCACAGCCACCCCGCTTTTCACCAGGAAGTCCCCCCAAAACTGTCTTCAGGTCCAACACAGATTCCTATGGAGCCTCTGCTTTGTCCAGGGACCCAGTGCACATGAAAGCCTGTGTGTGCCTTTCGAGACTGGGGTCTCCATTTCCCCTAGTCCCATGGAGCTCCTGCACAGAAACAACACTGGCCTTCAATTCCAGATGCTCTGGGGGCTCTTTCTCCTATTGCCAGATGTCCTGGCATGGGGGCATGATGTGGGGCTCAGAACTCTCACTCCTGTAGATAAGTCTCTGTGATACAGTTACATTCCAGTCTACGGTCTTCCCACTGGGAAGGTATGGGGTTTCTTATATCACATAATCACCCCTCCTACCTCTTGAGGTGGCCTCAGCTTTGTCTTCTGGAGTATATCTTTTTGAAAGTTTCCAGTATATTTGGTTAAAGGTTGTTAAGCATTTGGTTGTAATTTTGTGTTTTTTATGAGTGAAGTTGAGATTCATTCCTTCTATTCTGCCATCTTAATCCCATCTCCAGTTTACCCTGTGTCTTGACTCACTGAGGTTCAGGTTTTTCATGCCTCCACACAGAAGGAATTCATTGCAAGACAAAGTGATAAGCAAGCAATAGATTTATTAAGATAGGATGCTTTGAGAGATGCAATCAAGAAGGTATGGAGACTGTGCCCTGAGGATCTGGTCAGATTTTTAAAATACCACATTTTACTTTAAAATTCAGGCTAACCTTTCCCAGAAGCAAGGATGGGGATATATTTTTGAGAATGAGTCTTGAGGTTTTGTTATGAGTTCTGTCCCCAAACTCTATACATTAAAAAAATTATATCATGCAATAACTTTACTGCTATTATTGCAAGATCAGCTTGAGATATGCTGTCATCTCTTACCTGAGTTTTACCTAGAGAATGTCTAGCCTTCCTGAAGTAAGTAGGGATATTTTGGGGATGGAGAGTTCCACAAATGCTGGATCAATATTCATTTTGAATATGGAAGGATCTGAAATCTTTTCCACTTGGGGCAGAAGTGAAGGAACTTCATTGGACAAAGAAGAGAGTCAAATGATCTGTGTTCTTCAAGAGCACTTGGAATTAGTAACAATAAGGGTAAGGGATGTCTGTGAGTTAACGTCCAGTTATGAGCAGGTGACTCAAAAATGCAATTTAATATGAGGAATTCATTTCAAAGGCCTTAGAAAAGCCAAAAGTCAGATGATAATGAAAATCCAGATATTACAAACTGTAGGAAGTCACCACTTTCTTTGGGCTGCAGCATCAAGGGAGAAAGTGGAGTTACCTAGGGCCTGGAGCTGGAGCCACATAGAGCAGCCAGGAAGGAGCTGGGTTCCAGAGAGAAGGCCTGTGTGGAGCCATGGGAACCATTAAGGAGACTGGCCTATGCAAGATGCTGCCTGAAGCAAACAGAGGGGGGAAATCATCCTGGCCTCTTACCTCCTTTCACTCTATTCTTTAACAGGTACCTCCTACTACCAAAACCTAACCAAAAACCAGTTAGTAAGGGAGCATGTAAAATGTAATTTTGTAGGAATCAGAGTGGGCAAGGGACAGGGTGGGGAGATAGGGGCAAACGGAGAAATAAACTCTCAAGGGAGTATAGTTCCCAGGCTAGACTTTGGATAATGTTTAAAGTTTATCCACAAGGGAGATATGTGCCTGAAACACCAAAATTAACTTCTTGGTTACCAAAAGACAGAAAATTCAGTTTTTTTCCAAACAGTGGAAAACAAAGGGAAATTCTCCCTTCACTTGGGCAAAAAGTAATGCTGTTTTTAAGAATCAGTTCAAGGTCAGTGCCTGGAAGGTGCGGCAGGAGGTGATCAAGCAGCCCTTGAGTGGAGCAAGGATGCAGTCTTTGTAGTAAGAATGCTGGGGAGTGAAAGGTGAAGGCAGCAGAATCTTTAATAATTCATGTTTAGAAAGGCTCAGTCATATCAGAGAGGATAAGTCTGAAGGCTGGCACAGGAAAAGCAGCAGAACATATTACAAGAAATCTGCAGGAAAGAAATCTGAAGGAGCTTTCTCAGATCTATTTACATAAAATGATAGAGTTAGAACCAGCCTTTGGGAAGTGGAGGATAGTCACTGAAATCTAGGGGAATAATGGCTTTATAATTAGAACACACATATATGGTGCTAACAACAAAAGTAGTAGAGGTAATTGCTGGTGTTTATGGGTACTTATGCACTGGACATGGTGCTAAATTACTATAATATTGCACTTAACCCTTATAACCACCTGTGTGGTAGGTGCGCTTCTTAGCCTTACTTACAGACAAAGAGAGTATGACTAAAAGTCCGGTCACATAACTGATCACATAGTTTAGGCCTTTGACTTCAGAGGATTCTTGTTCAATCATCATACTGCTATGCTCTCCTACTATGTAATTTATGTAATGTGATTATATAATTCCATCAATCTTAATACTAGCTATGGTTTTAGTTCTTTCAGTGATAATTATGGAATATTTTCTAGGTCATGCAAATTACAGAAAGAAGGTTAAGTGTCTCAAGAAGTATGCATTATCCAAAAGGGTAAGACAGGCCTTTATCAACTGAATCCCTCAGAAAGGGTATTTGGGGGCCTAATCCAATCTGGCCAGATGTCATCTGTCTGGCTATGCAACTGGCTTTACTCATTCAAGTAATTTGACTCATTGAAGCAGCATACACGCATAGCCTACTACTTAGGAGACCTCTTATGAACAGAAATAAGAACTCTCCAGATTTCACTGAGCTGATGAAAAGTAATGAAGTTTCCAGGAAAAAGTACAGCTAACCCTTTCTCATACCATCTGAGCTTATAATGACAGGAATGAAAATGTTCACATTGGTTAATAGGATGAGCGCATCTTCCTCAGAATTCCAGTCCCCTGTAAAATGACTGGAAGATCCCAGAAATAAGACTATGTGTCTCAAACCTAATTTCTTGCCTATCTAAATGAAGCAATGATTTAGAATTTCTTGAAGTAAGTCATAACATCAACAGCCACATTTCAGCTGGTAGTAAGATGATCTGGAACAGCTCTCCTTTTGAACGGAGATAAAGTTTTACTGTTCTTTATGCCACAGACCTGTATGAAAAATTACATGGTACTTTAGTCCCTTGTATATGTAGTAGAGCTGCTCATTTGCTTTATTCTTTATCTTTAAATCTAACAATAAAGATTTATTAGATAGGATACAATAATATATCCACAAAAGAAAAAAATTGGTAAATTGGACTTTACACAATGTTATGGACCTTGTAAGTAGACATTATTAAGAGAATGAAAAGCAAGCTACACACTGAAAGAAAATATTTGCTAAATACCCACCTGATAAGGGGCTGGTGTTCAGAATATGTAAAGAAATTGCACAACTCAATGGTAAGGAAAAAAAAACTTATTTAAAAAAAACAGGCAAAACATTTGAATAGACTCTTCACAGAAGAAGATATGTAGATGGTAAAACAAAAGAAAACAAACCAACCAACCAAATGAATGCCCAAACTCCAAAAATCAAAACAAACAAAACACATAAAAGGATGCTCAACATCATTAGTCATTAGGGAAGCATAAATTATAACCACATTGAAAGATCATAACACACACTGGAATGGCAAAATTTAAAAATCTCATAATCCTACCTGCTTATGATAGTGTGGAGCAAGTAGAACACTCATATGTTGCTCATGGGAATACAAGGTTCTTGCTTCCACTTTAGAAAACAGTCTGGAAGTTTCTCTCTCTTTTTTCCTTTTCCTTCCTTTGTTTCTTTGCTTCTTCTTCTTCTTCTTCTTCTTCTTCTTCTTCTTCTTCTTCTTCTTCTTCTTCTTCTTCTTCTTCTTCTTCTTCTTCTTCTTTTTAAGGGCTGCAGGTGTGGCATATGGAAGTTTCCAGGGTATGGGTTAAACTGGAGCTACAGCTTCCAGTCCACACCACAGCTACAGCAATACCAGATCTGAGCTGAGTCTGCAACCTACACTGCAGCTCAGGGCAATGCTGGATCCTTAATCCACTGAGTGAGGCCAGGGGTCAAACTTTCATCCTCATGGATATTAGTCGGGTTTGTTTCTGCTGAGCCACAATGGTAACACCTGGAAGGATTTTTTTTTTAAGTTATACATAAACTTACTGTAAGAGGGACAATTTCAGAGTATAATCAGGCTTTTGATCCCAATGTGATTTAGGGTAGTTATGATGTGATAGAGGGTGAGGTATATCGATGCATTTCCTATCACCATAAGAAAAACTCAAAGTTTGTATTTTATCAATAGAGAATCAGTGCCATCCCTATTAGTGAGTCTCATTCTTTTTCTATCCTTTATATCACAATACTGATTAAGGATCTGAGAGAAACACAGTTTTTATTTTTCAAGTATTAAACTGAATAGAGAAATTATTAGATGACTTCCTTGCCATAACAGTCTTATGTTATAATTTGTGTTGGGGTTTGACCTATTACTACATCCTTATTGAGCACATTAGTATAAGATCACTTTATTGCAAACTTTGGAAAATAAATAAAAAGGAAATATACAACAATTTTAGACTTATCTGGAATTCATAATAATAACTCTCACTATTGCATACTGACCTGTGCCAAAAAAAGTGCTGTGTGCTATACATAGAGAATCTCATTTGTTCATCACAAGTTCTACTGTCTCCATTTAATAAGGAAAGAAGCCCAGAAGAAATAAAAATATTCCCAAAGTCACAGTCAATAAGAGGTGGAGAGGAGTTAAAAAAAGTCTGAGTTCCTGTTATGGCTCAGCAGGTTAAGAACTGACAAATGGTCCATTAGATTGTGGATTTGAATCCTGTCTTGCTCAGTGGATTAAGGATCTGGCATTACTGCAAGCTGTGGTGTAGGTCACAGATGTGGCTTGGATCTCTGTTGTTGTGGCTGTGTGACTGTGGCATAGGCCTCAGCTCTACCCCTAGCCTTGGAATTTCCATATGCTGCAGGTGCAGCTATAGAAAGAAAAAAAAAAAAAAGAAATAAATGAAAAGAAAAAGAAAAAAGAAAACAAAATCTGTCTAACTCCAATTCTAAAACCCAGTTTAGAAGTGCTCACCTGTGATTTACTGGGTTAAGGATCTGACTGCAGCAGCTCCTGTTGCTGTGGAGGTATGGGTCTGATCCCCTGTCCAGTGCAGTTGCTTAAGGATCTGGAATTGCTGCAGCTGAGGCACAGGTCACAGCTGCAGCTCAGATTTGATCCCTGAAACTTCCATATGCTGCAGGTGTGGCCAAAAAATAAAATAAACTATAAAGCCCAAATTGTTGGTCATCATGTTGTAGCTGCACTCACTTATTGCTTATTGCCTCCATATCAATGCTTTTAGCTCTCTATTTAACAGCTTGTATTAGCACTAAAATCTAAAAAAAGAGGAAAAGGGAACCCTAAAATACACAAATGTATAGAAGCCCAAAAGAATAATCATTTTTAAATGGAAAATAAGAAAAAAATAACCATATTTAAAATGATGAAAAAATAGAACTATTTGCTTAGGCTAAATCTCAAACAAAGTTATCTCAGTCCTAAAAGGAACAAAAGCTCACATTTGTTTGTAGTGAATGAGGTGATGGCACAAAAAGATAACAGCCTGATCTATGGACCACCAAGAGAAACCTCAGGACTAAGGGGGTTATGTAAGCATAACAACACTTTCTGCTATTCTGATACAAATCTGAATAGGCCTAAGAAAAATAAAAGCTAACTGGACACGCTTATTATTTTTACCCATTGCTTTAATATACTAGTAGAGACATTTGGCAAAATAATTGAAGTTAAAATAATTTTCATTTTAAAATTCAAATAATTTAGATCAGCACACCCACACATTTTATCAATGAAAAAATCTTGGTCTTGTGAAGTTGGGGAAACACGAGTCTGGAACAGGGCTAGTCAGATGTTTCTTAAACTGCATTGTAACTATTAAGTAACATATTAAGCAAGGCTTCAGAGTTAGTTAACAGGCAGGCTAAGGCCTCTAGCTGTTTCCTTTTTTTCTTTTGGAATTATTTTTTTAATTTAATGATTTACTTTTTTTTCCATTGTAGCTGGTTTACAGTGTTCTGTCCATTTTCCACCGTACAGCAAGGTGTCCCAGTCACACATATACATAAACATTCCTTTTTCTCACATTATCATGCTATGTCATAAGTGATTAGATAAAGTTCCCAGTGCTATTCAGCAGGATCTCATTGCTTATCCATTCCAAAGGCAATAGATTGCATCTATTAACCCAAAATTCCCAGTCCATCCCACTCCCTCCCCTTCCCCTTGGCAACCACATGTCTGTTCTCCATGTCCATGATTTTCTTTTCTGTGGAAAGATTCATTTGTGTCATATATTAGATTCCAGATATAAGTGATATCATATGGTGTCTGTCTTCCTCTTTCTGACTTACTTCACTTTGTATGAGAGTCTCTAGTTCCATCTATGTTGCTGCAAATGGCATTAGTTTGCTCTTTTTTATAACTGAGTAGTATTCCATCATGTATATATACCACATCTTCTTAATGCAATCATCTCTCAATGGACATTTAGGTTGTTTCCATGTCTTGGCTATTGTGAATAGCACTCAAATGTACATGCCAGTGCATGTGTCTTATTCAAGGAAAGTATTGTCTGGTTATATGCCCAAGAATGGATTGCTGGATCGTATGGTAGTTTTGTATATAGTTTTCTAAGGTACCTCCATATGGTTTTCCATAGTGGCTGTACCAATTTACATTCCCACCAACAGTGTAGGAGGGTTCACTTTTCTCCACACCCTCTTCAGCATTTGTTATTTGTGGACTTATGAATGATGGTCATTCTGACTGGTGTGAGGAGGTACCTCATAGTATTTTTGATTTGCATTTCTGTAATAATCAGTGATGTTGAGAATTTTTTCATGTGCTTGTTTGCCATCTGTATATCTTCTTTGGATAAATGTTTATTCAGGTATTTTGCTCATTTTTAAATTGGGTTATTGGTTTTTTTGCCATTGAGTTATATAAGTTGTTTTTATATTTTAGAGAATAAGCCCTTGCCAGTTGCATCATTTGAAATTATTTTCTCCTATTCTGTAAGTTGTCTCTTTATTTTTTTTAGGATTTCCTTTGCTGTGCAAAACTTATCAGCTTGGTTAGGTCTCATTGGTTTATCTTTGCTTTTATTTCTGTTGCCTTGGGAGACTGCCCTGAGAAAATATTTGTAAGGTTGATGTCAGCGAATGTTTTGCCTATGTTCTCTTCCAGGAGTTTGGTGGTGTCTTGTATTATATTTAAGTCTTTAAGCCATTTGGAATGTATTTTTGTGTGTGGTGTGAGGGTGTGTTCCAGTTTCATTGATTTACATGCAGCTGTTCAGTTTTCCCATAACCACTCTTTTTCCCACTTTATGTTCTTGCCTCATTTGTCAAAGATTAATTGACCTTAGGTGTCTGGGTTTATTTCTGGGTTCTCTATTCCATTCCATTGGTCTGTATGTCTGTTTTGGTGCCACACTGTCTTGATTACTGTGTCTGTGTAATATTGCCTGAAGTCTTGGAGAGTTATGCCTTCTGCTTGGTTTTTGATTCAGACAATTGCTTTGGCAATTCTGGGTCTTTTGTGGTTCTATATAAATTTTTGCGGTGTCCATTCTAGTTCTGTGAAAAATGTCTTGGGTAATTTGATAGGGATTGCACTGAATCTGTAGATTGCTTTGGGTAGTGTGGCCATTCTTACAATATTAATTTTTGCAACCCAGAAGCATGGAATGTCTTTCCATTTCTTTGAGTCATCTTTAATTTCCTTCATTAATGTTTTATAGTTCTCAGCATATAAGACTTTCACATCCTTGGTAAGGTTTATTTCCAGGTATTTAATTTTTTTGCGGTGCAATCTTAAAAGGTATTTTATTTTTGTATTCCTTTTCTGTTATTTCATTGTTAATATACAGAAATGTGACTGATTTCAATGTTAATCTTATATCCTGCTACTTTGCTGAATTTGTTCTTCGAGTAGTTTTTGGGTCTAGTGTTTAGGGTTTTCTATGTATAGTATCATGCCATCTGTATACAGTGATAATTTTACCTCTTCTCTTCCAATTTGGATACATTTTATTTCTTTTGTTTGTATGATTGCTGTGGCTAGGACTTCCAATACTATGTTGAATAAACTGGTGAGAGGGGTCAAACTTGATTTTACAAGTAAGGTTTTATTTCTAGATTTTAGTGGGAAGGTTTTCAGCTTTTCTTCATTGAGCATTATATTTGCTGTGGGTTTGTCATAAATGGCTTTTACTGTGTTAAGGTATATTCCAGCTTTAACCACTTTGGTAAGGGTTTTTATTTTGAATGGATGTTGGATGTTTACTTTTTATTAAATATTGCTTCCAGTGTAATTGTTTGGATTTATTTATTTACTTTATATATTTATGTCTTTTTGTTTTTTAGGGCTGCACTCATGGCATATGGAGGTTTTCAGGCTAGGGGTCCAATCGGAGCTGTAGCCGCTGGCCTAAACCACAGCCGCAGCAACACGGGATCCAAGCCACATCTATGACCTAAACCACAGCTCAATGCAATGCTGAATCCTTAACCCACTGAGCGAGGCCAGGGATAGAACCTATGTCCTCTTGGATGCTAGTTGAGTTCGTTAACTGCTGAGCCAAAATAGGAACTCCTGTTTGGCTTTATTTGTATGAGCTTATACTTAAGCATAAGTATAAAGTATAAGTATAAGCATTTGTTTTAATTTATTCATAAATTTCCAGAGACAGTTTTGGGTAAAAATAAAATGTCTTCTGTTTGCTTCTGCTTTTTTCTCACTTATTGAGCACTTTATACACATCTCACAATCTGTCCTATGTATTTTCATAAAATAGGTCATCACATGACCTTTTTTTTCAGCTTAAGTAACCAAGGTTCTGAGGTTTTAGGACCTTGTACATAATTATGAAGTTAATAGGATCAGTTGCAAATTAAACCCAATTCTACTTCTGCCTCTTGTTCCCAAAACTCATACTCTTAACCTCTTAGGATTTTTCTAGACTCCAAGAATCTTACACTTCTGTTATTACTTTCTCTCTTCAGGTAAGTCCGTTTTTATATATTTAAAAGGTTAAGTTATACTTTCTGTTAGGCAAAGCTACATTAAGTATCACATCTTATTAGGAATATGGCTTCTAGAATCAGACCGCATGGATTCAATTTCAGACCCCACCATACACTGGCTCTGAGACTTGCC
>PVHT021183586.1:3275854-3315192 GCA_004024745.2 Catagonus wagneri
TGGAACACCCCTGATTAGAGAGGAAACTACTTGAAAGCAAGATCTGAGGCAAATTAATTTTTCTAACTGCTTTACATGAACATTAACAAATAGAAGGGCTTTTAATAATGTTGTTTAGTCAAGTAAATGTCAGTGGAAGGACTAAAAGGAGGACTTTAGTGTTGGAGTCCAAAGAAGGTGAAGCATTCCAAATCCACAGATGTGGCCTATTTTAGGGCTAAAAGAGAATACTACTAATAATACCATAAGAGGATATGCATTTATCGAGGACTTGGATTTGCCAGATGCTGACTGAGTACTTTGCACACATTATTTCATTCAATTCTTATCACAGCTCTTTGAAGACAGGCACTGGTGTTATTCCCAATTTATGAATGAGTAGTGATCCTTCGATGATGAGTAATTCTCCCAAGGTCAGCTAACTAGTAAACACAGAACTGGGATTTGAAGCAATCACTGTTTTCAAATCCCAGCTCTTAAAAGTCAGGCTCTATGACCCCCCACTTCACGATGAGGGCTTAACAAAGTTAGATTTCTGTTCTTGTAATCAGTGGGTAAAAGTGGTGTCCTTTGCAGGGGATAGTAAAGTAGTTTAAAAACTCAGGTACATTTACAGATTTGCCTTCATGTGGTTTCTGCCTGTTATGGTTTAAATTTAAAAATACATGGGGCAGGGGATGGAAGGTGGCAGAGTAGTAGGAAGTGAGACTTACCTAATCCCACAAATACATTGAAAATACATCTACATGTAGAACCATTCACACAGAAAATTTGCCAAAAACTAACAAAAGACTACAGGTTTATGGTAGAGCAAGAAAACTTCACAAAGCCAGATAGGACAGAAGAAAGAAAAAAGAAGCAAAGGAAGCAAGACGGGACCTGCACCCCTAGAAGGAGGTGGAGAGAGGAAAAGCTGCTGCATCCTGGGAAGCTTCCCCACCAGCACAAAGATCAACCAAGATGGAGGAGGAACTCCAGAAAATTGGAGTGAAGCAGTTAAAATGGAAACAATCAGTGCTTTGGGCAACCATATGCAGGTGCCAGCAGGGGTCAGGAACTAAATCTCTGGCTTGGAGATCAGATTCAAAGTGGGAGTTGGAGCAGGCTATGTGAGAAAAACCAGGGTTGGCTGAATGGAAACAGTCTAGAGGCTCTAGGGTATAGGGCAAACACAATTGAGGGCATGAAAACAGAGGCAACCCAGAGGGCATAGAGGTTAGAGTCCATGACTTGGGGATGCTGGAAAGAAGGGGCAGTTTCCAGCATTAAAGCTTGGTTCCCTGCTCATGGCTTCTCGAGCTGCAGTACACTGTCTGCTTCAGCTCTGGGGGCCAATATGCAGCAGTGGTTACTTAGCAACAGCTGGCAAGCAGCCCCAAACTTAGGGCTACAGAATTCTTAGAGCAGGCAGAGTAACGACCTGGGCAATAACACAACCTCCTAGCTTGGATGGTGGCCTCCATAACTGCAGTTCTCAACCTGTGCCAGAAGAGCCCTCGGCAGTGACCATTCACTGCAAGAGCTGCAATCTAACCAACTGGGGAAAACACAAGCTTCACAGCCATACCAAATAGTGCCACAGGGGCCTGCTCTAGCTGCAATGATTCCATAAGAGCCCAGAGGAGTCCCCCAGGCTCTTCGGCCTAAAGTAACTCTGTCCCATCAGGGAAAGCACAAATTCAGCAGCCCTGCCCAGTGGCCCTGGAGGGGAGTGCACAAGTGGTACCCCATCCTACACCAAAAAAGAGCGAAGAGAAGACCACTGGTGCACAATCCCTGCTGGATCTACAGGCTACACAGCTTGAGAAAAGCACAAGCAACTTGTCAGTGGGCTTGCAAGGACCCACATCAGTGGCACTCGAGTCACACCAAGGGAGCTGTGGGGGACCCATTAGTTCACAATCCAAACCATAGTGACTGGAAAGAAAGGCGGTTTCCAGCATTAAAGCTTGGTCCCCTGCTCATGCCTTCTCATGCTGCAGTACACTGTCTGCTTCAGCTCTGGGGGCCAATATGCAGCAGTGGTTACCTAGCAATAGCTGGCAAGCAGCCCCAAACTTAGGGCTACAGAATTCTTAGAGCAGGCAGAGTAACGACCTGGGCAATAACACAACCTCCTGGCCTCTATAACTGCAGTTCCCAACCTGTGCCAGAAGAGCCCTCAGCAGTGACCATTCACTGCAAGAACTGCAATCTAACCAAACTATCACTGATTGCAGATGACATGATGCTATACCTGGAAAATCCTAAAGGCACTACCAGAAAACTCTTAGAGCTCATCAATGAATGTGGTAAATTTGCAGGATACAAAATCAATGCACAGAAGCCAATTGCATTTCTATATACTAACGATGAAAGATCAGAAAGAGAAATTAGGGCAACCATCCCATTTACCATCCCATCAAAAAGAATAAAATACCTAAGTATATACCTACCTAAAGAAAAAAAAGACCTATGCTCTGAAAAGTTTAAGATGCTGATGAAAGAAATCAAACATGACACAACAGCTGGAAAAAACACCATGCTCTTGGATCAGAAGAATCAATACAATCAAAATGACAGTACTACCTAAGGCAGTCTACAGATTCAATGCAATCCCTACCAAATTATCAACGACAGTCTTTACTGAGCTAGAACATTGTATTTCACAATTTGTGTGGAAACACAAAAGACCTCAAATAGCCAAAGCAATACTGAAAAGAAGAAACAGAACTGGAGGAATCAGGCTACCTGACTTAAGACTATACTACAAAGCTACTGTCCTTAAAATGATATGGCACTGGCAGAAAAACAGAAATCGAACAGGAAAGAAAGCCCAGAGATAAACCCAAACTCCAAAGGTCAACTAATCTATGACAAAGAAGGCAAGAACATACAATGGAGGAAAGATAGTCTCTTCAATAAATGGTTCTGAGAAAACTGGACAGCCACATGTAAGATAATGATATTGGATCACTGTCTAACACCATACACAACAATGAACTCAAAATTGATTAAAGACCTAAGTGTAAGGCCAGATACTATAAAACTCCTACAGGAAAACATAGGCAGAATGCTCTTTGACATAAATCACAGCAACATCTTGTTTGATCCTACTCCTAGAATAATGATGATAGAGACAATAAACCAGTGGAAGTAATGAAGCTCCAAAGCTTCTGCACAGCAAAGGAAACCACTTAAAAAATGACAATACAACCTATAGAATGGGAGAAAATCTTTGCAAATGATTTAACAGACAATGATTTAATATCCACAATATATAAACAATACATACAACTCAACAACAAAGAAAGAAATATGAGTTCCCATCATGGCACAGCACAGACAAATCCAAGCAGAAATCATGAAGTTTTGGTTTCAATCCCTGGCCTTACTCATTGGGTTAAGAATCTGGCATTGCCATGAGCTGTGGTGTAAGTCACACACATGGCTTAGATCTGGTATTGCTGTGGCTGTGGTATAGGCCTGCTATGGTTTACATTTAAAAATTCATGGGGTGTAGGCCAGTAGCTGTAGCTCTGATTAGATCCCTAGCCTGGGAACTTCCATACCCTGCAAGTTCACCCCCAAAAACAGCAACCACAACAAAAACAATGCAATTAAAAAATGTGAAGATCTAAATAGACTTTTCTCCAAATAAGACATAAAGATGGAGCACACAAATGTAAAATGCTTAATGTCACTAATTAGAGAAATGCAAATCAAAACTACAATGAGTCCCACCTCACTTCAGTTAGAGTGGTGTACGTAACAAATCAATCATCAAGAAAAACTGTAAAGAGGATACAGAGAAATGGGAACCCTCATTTACTGTTGTGGGAATATAAATAGGTATAGCCAATGTGGAAAACAGTATGGAATTACCTCAAAAAACTAAACATGGAAGCACCATATGATCCAGCAATCCCATTCCTGGGTATACATCCAGAAAAAATTTTTCGTGGAAAAAGATTTATACATCTGTATGTTCATCACAGTGCTATTAACAATAGCCAAGAAATGGAAACAACCTAAATGTCAATCAACAGATGAATGAATTAAAAAGAGTGTTACAACCATTCTGCGCAGTTGGAAAATTGACAGAAATCTGTAAACCAGCTATAATGGAAAAAAAAAGAGTGTTACATATATACAATGGAATACTATGTGGAGTCTAAAATATGGCCCAAATGACTTATCTACAAAACCGAAACAGATCATGGACAAGGATGGCACACTTGTGTTTGCCAGGTGGGAAAGGTGAGAGAAAAATGATGACAGAAAATTTGGGTTGGTAGATACAGATTGTTACATTTAGAAGGGATGAGGGATGGCACCCTGTTGTACAACAGAGGCAACTGTATCTAGTCTCTCAGGTAAAACTTGATGGGAAAAAAAGGGTGTGTATGGGTGCCTGGGTCATTTTGCTATACACTGGACATTGAAGGAACACTGAAAATCAACTATATTTTAATTAAAAAAATACATAGGGCCTAATTTGAAATCTTAGGCAAGAAATTAAGTTAACCTATCAAACTATATATAAGGAATGGCTAATCCTAATAGCTTAGGTTTGTTATTCAGCACCAGAATTGTCACACACATTTCTATCAGTTCAAAAGTGACCACAAAATTAAAGAGCAGGTAAGACACTGAGAAATTGTATTTTTCCAACCAAAATACATTTAGTGACAGACAGAAGGAAAAGAAAAACAAAGAAAAAAACCAGATTGAGTAACTGGGGTTAGGAGAAACGTTCCATAAGTAAAACTCTTTGCTTCAAAATTATTTTAGCATTCTTGGAGTTCCCGTCGTGGCTCAGTGGTTAACGAATCTGACTAAGAACCGTGAGGTTGTGGGTTCAATCCCTGGTTAAGGATCTGGCATTGCCATGAGCTGTGGTGTAGGTTGCAGACACTGCTCGGATCCCATGTTGCTGTGGCTCTGGTGTAGGCCCGCGGCTACAGCTCCGATTTGACCCCTAGCCTGGGAAGATCCATATGCCGTGAATGCAGCCCTAGAAAAGGCAAAACAAAACAAAAAAAATTATTTTAGTATTCTTGATTCCTTTTAAAATTTTAATACTTATATTTAAAAATTATTAATGGTTCAAAATGATGTATAAAGAACATCTTTAATAAAATGCAGGAATATAAAGGTAAAACTTTTAAAGTAATAGTAGTTTAGTCTTCTAGGCATTTTAAAGTAGTTTTAAAGCACCAAGTTTTCTGGATGCTTGAGTTTTTGGCCGTATTATTAAGAAACAAATGTGTTTTTAAGAAAGCAAGGAATGGACAATCTCTGTTGTGGGATTGCTGGCGCAGGATGGGTTATGGGCATTATCCTAAGGGTATATAAACCCAAGAAGGCAAGAGTAACAGAGGAAAAGTCTAAAGGAGTCCTCCAATATATAATTTGGTTTGAATATTCCTTAATTACCCCCCTGAATTGAAGATAATTACACAATTATAACTAGTGAAATATCCTGCTGTTATGCTATTTCAAACAACTGTGAGTTTGCATTCTATTAAGAGGAAGATGAAAATTAGTATAAGTAGTTGGAGCTATATTTGAGTATCCCTCAGAGTTCTTGAAACTAAGATTCCAGAAAATTGTATGAAATTATGGGGACTGTGCTATTAAACTCCAAATCATTAAACCATCGGTAATTCTGGAAGCTTGATTTTATCCAACAGTTTTATGAGTACAATAGAAAGGTTTACTGTGGTATAAATGAAGTAATTAGTGTTTTTTTTTCTTTCTGGTTTATTATATGTTTTGAAAATATTATAGAACCATGTAAGGGAGTAAGTTCAAATAAAAAATATGCTTGTTCATATAGCTATGTGAAAGACATAATAATAATGTTGGTTTAGACTATAAAAATAGAATAATAAGCAACCTTAAAATAGCATCTGATTTATGACAGCTAAATAGGTTATATCAAGATGCACTAAAAGATGTCACTACTTACTAAATAGAAGCTATGTTGACATAAAGAGGCCTGGGCTTCAGAGGTGCAGTCCCCATAAGGAAAATGCTCCATGTATTTTTATCATTTCCCTAGCTGATAAATTGCAATACAAAATTTCCTGCACAGTTTTCATTAGAAATTTTGTATTTTGTGCTTATCTAATGGCTATGATATAAAAAAATTTCTTTTCACTTGATAATTGTAAGAATATGAACTTTTTTCTCAAAAGTCATAGATAAATGTTAGGAAATGTATAGATTCCTAATAGAGCTCTTTTTTCAATAGATATGTGAATCTTTTCCCTGGAAACCGTGGGTGAACAATAGTCAACTATATATTGTAGCTTGATTAAAAGAAGGTATATGGCACTTGGTAAGGGAAGAAAGCAAGGTGCATGAAGATGCCCTCAAGGAAGGTGGGGAGAGTGGGCTCAGGGGAAAAGGAGGATTCACATCCTTCCAGAAGGCCTTATGAATATTTTTAAGAATAGTTTTTCCCACATAAAGTTTAGAATTTCCATAGTCTCTGTTTTCTTGAGAACCCTAAAAATAATCCCTCTTCCTTTTATCTTCAGAGATTTACTCTGTGACCT
The DNA here is from genome assembly GCA_004024745.2 of Catagonus wagneri. Classification (NCBI taxonomy): domain Eukaryota; kingdom Metazoa; phylum Chordata; class Mammalia; order Artiodactyla; family Tayassuidae; genus Catagonus; species Catagonus wagneri. The sequence continues at coordinate 3,282,400 of PVHT021183586.1, forward strand.
CAATTTTCCATCAGCATTAGAGCTTCTTGAGAACACCAATGTGTTGCTTCTTAGGAAAGATAAATTTGAAGTAAATCCAAAATGTGTTTGAGCATTTTTGAAGCTTCAAATCTTCTGAAATTTTATTTGCCAATTTAGAAAGAACTGCTTAAATTTCATACTGAGATAGATGATACATTAAAACATAAACATATATGTGTATGCATATTTATAGCTCACAAATTTTGTGACATTTATTCCCTGTTGGTCCTCCTCTGGTTTTAAGGCCTTATTTCTTTCACTTTAAGTTAAAAAGCATACAATTAAATAATTTAAGGCTCAGATGCCTATACTGGTCTGGCAAAACAGAGGTGAATTTAAAGGAACCCATATGTATGGGAAAGACAAAAAAAAAAAGAAACCCACATCATCATCTTTCTAAAACAGTAACTCTTGCCCACCAAACAGAAGTAACTAGTCAATTTAACCTATATCAAGATGCTCATGCAACATACTAAAATCCCTGGCAAACTGTTAGCTCTGTCTTTAGCTGATTTTTTGAGGTTTTTTTCAAAGGGCCTGATACTTCACATAAAAATAGTTAATTCTGAAAGCAAATTATTAGTCCCAATAATAGTAATGGACTGATAAGTCTAAGCACTTCATTTTCCTACATTATAATAAGCTGAATCTCAGTATAATAAACTGAGAAGAATAAACTGAGTCTCAGAGAGGCTAGACAGATAAGTTGTGGCCTGAACTTGAACACAAATCTGCCTTGTTCTAAAGCACTGCTTTCTTTACCAAACCATGGCCCTGAGCATCATCTACAAACTTTAATGGGAAAAGGTTCACAGCTAAGTGAGTCTTTCAGCTGCATCACATGAAGCAGAGTTTTAGGCCAATTGTTTCACTTTTTATTTTAGCATATTTGGGCATATCTGTGTGTAGTGGACTGATAAATCTAAGCACATCATATAAATCGGCATAATAAGTGTAGTTTCTTTATTTCCTTTGTTCATTGAACCTCATAATAAATAATAAATTATACTCCTCTGTGTAGTGAGACTTGACAGAAAGGGACAGACACACTAAGTTAATCCGACTTACTAAATTCAGCTAGTCTAAATAAGGTAAACATTTCCTTTAGATGACTAATCATTTTTCTTAAAGCTCAGTTTTTAAATTTGTTCCTATGCTCTGTTGCTCCCTAGATGACTTTGAGTAAGGACTCAGTGTCTCACTTCATGGTTGTTGGAAACATGGGGGGTACGGAGTGCCCAGAAACACATTTGCCTTGTGCTTTTACCTGTCTCATGTGGCTTCCACACTTTTCTTCATTTCACTTTTTAGAACCCTCTAAAAAGTGAACACATCAATGCTGGTACACATACACAATGGAATACTACTCAGCCATAAAAAGAAATGAAACAATTCCATTTGCAGCTAAATGGATGTAAGTAGAGATTCTCATACTAAGTGAATTCAAAAAGAGAAAGACAAATGCCATAGGATATCACCTACGTGTGGAACCTAAAAGATGACACAAATGAACCTATGTAGCAAACAGAAACAGACTCACAGACTTAAAGAACAGACTTGTGGTTGCCAAGAAGGGGTGGGGCAGGGAGAGGGATTGACTGGGAGTTTGGAGTTTACAGATACACATTATTACATTTAGGCTGGATAGACAATGAGTTCCTACTATATTCAATCTCCTGGGTTAAACTATAATGGAAAGGAATATAAAGAAGAATTTATATATGTTTATTAGTAAGTTACTTTGCTGTACAATAGAAATTAATAAAACTTTATAAATCAACTATAATTTGATGAAAGTAAAATAAAATACAAAACAATGAATAAACCAAACAAAAACAAAAATAATCAAACTTACCTCCCTCACTTTTCCTTCTGTTAGGATTACAATAGAGTTTGAGTAGTAGAAGTGATCTTTCTCTCTCTTTCTCCTGCTTTTACAAAGCTTCCCGGATATCTTGTCATCCTTGTTTATGAGATGACATTCACCTTTCCTTTTTCCATTGGGCTATAATGTAGAATAGCTCAAAGGAAAATTAATTTAATTTATGGGGAAAAATGAAAGCAAAACAAAAAAGAAAATAACCCAAACCGGTTTAAAACTTTCAAAACACCAGCCAAGTTCCATGTGTGAACAAAGTTATGCATAAGAAATCATGGCTACCATGATGATACAGAGCCATACCTTAAAACAAAATCAATTTTGAAAAAAAAAGTTCCTGCTCACAGAAGAATTTCTCTTCAATAGTATCAAATTTACTCAGTGCCTGAAAGATATCCAGTATTTAAAGATACTGCAAAGCTTCTTGGAAGATTGATTCTGAAATTTCCCATCAGTTTTGCCCTTCAAGCAGCAGATTTCAAGTACCTACCAGGTCCTGGCCTATTGCTTTACTAACCGAATAACTTATATGCACATTTCACTATCCTTTGTACATTAAACAGTACTGGTAACTAATCACTAGTAAAGTACATATCTTAAGAAAAAATTAAAAACCAAAGTATATGTTTTGAAAGCTTTTGTTTTTCTCCCAGTGGAGATATGTTTTTTTCACAGTAATAAACTTGTATCTGCCTTAACATTTAATTTGCTAATACGCACCAAGAGTTAGGGCTATAGTGTTAAACAGTGTTTCAAAAACATGGTTGCCTGTATAATCTTTTTCTTTTTTGATAAGGAATAGAGGGATGGAAACTAAGTCTCACAGGGAAAGATCAAAGGAAAGACTTTATCCTTTATTCATTTTCTAATTCTGCTTACTTTTTCAAAGAAATATATGAGAAGTTTTAATTTCTAAAACAAAAAAAGTCCTAAACAGCTTTGTTTTTTTAGTAGCAAGTAAAATGACATATGGAATTTAATGAGCAGCCGAGTTTTTCTTAGAAAGAAACTAGACTTCCGGACCACCACAAGGAAAAATATACTAATGAACCTATAATGAAGATTATGGAATTTGAGTCTCTAGAGATCTTCTAAATCTTTAGGAGGTTTGGACTTTCACCTTGCTAAAGGCAGGGTGCTATGCCAGACTGGAATTGGAATTAGCTCATTCCTACTCAGAATTTTGTGGTTGCTTCCAGGAGTGCAGCACGGGTTTCCTCTAGAAACTCAGCACCCAGCTGAATCAGTGGTGGCTACAGCAAAATTACTAGGACCTACATAGGATTTGGGGTGGAATTTTAAATGCCTATTAAAGACTTGATTATTCCAAGAGTTCACCAAGGTTAGGCTAGACAAAAACTTCCGAGCATTTGCTCAGTGACCTGCAAGGTAATCCATCTAAGTGCCCTGGCTGGTTTTTGGAGGCAGTTTACTGCAGTAGGAGCTTCTTGATGTGGAGGCTTTCTGGCTCCCTAGGATTTTGTTCTGGTTGCATTATGGAGATCATCCAATCCACATCCACAGCTTGTCCAAGTTACATGTTTTCCCAACAACAGATTCATTCTTTTGATCATTTTCTGCTTCTCTGGTTTTGAGAATTTCTCCTTGCTGCACTGTCAAGATCTTTTCACTTAGGGAAGGCTTTTAGGCTGCAAGGAGCCATCAGGGAAACAATTTTGGCCTATTTCAGGGTAAAGCAACTTGACAACAACTACTGCATTACTGGTTCATGAGCATGCTTACAGAACAAAGTCAGGGTAACTTGGTCAAGGGTTTAGAATGACTTTCAAAGCCTATTAAACTGCTTCCTCAGATGGCTGAAAGTTTATTCTATTGCTATCTTCCAGGCTTGCTTTTGTGTTTCCAACTTTGCCTGGGTTAAATGGGCTGAGGGAAATAGAACATTTCCTTTACCTTGCGGTGGTAGGAGATGACAGTTCTCATCTGGCTGTTTCTTGCTTTTGACCTCAGGATATGAATGAAATTTTCTGGCAGATGAATCAAGATGTGGAAAACCTTTAAATGTGAGTGAAAACAAAATACAAAGGATAGATTAAAATTATATTTGTTTAAATAAACATTTTGAAATATATTCATTATAAAACAATTTTAAAATCACACAGTTATATAATTGTGTATACTTTCTTAAACAGTTACGTGATGTAGTTTAATTCTTAGATTCAGAAAGTTAGCTTTTGTATAGTTAAAAAATAAATTATTCCAACAGCAGAGTAAATGATTTAAATACTATTAAACAATAATATCTTACTAGCACATGCTGTTTTAAGCTCTTAAAAAAAGTGTAACTTGCTGATTTGATTATTCACTCGCATTTTATTGTTTTCCAAATACATAAAATTAAATTTTAAAATATTTTCTCACTCAACAAAGGCAATTTTTAACCCTAGAAATAAGAGAATTTCTTGGTGCTTTACAAAGGATAAATATTAACTGCTAAATGATTACAATCTTTTTGGTAACTGAAACTCAATTTACAATAATAATTAACTCTACTCATTCTTTGAGTTCATGTAGCATACTTCCTGAGAAGGCTCCAGGTTTACAAGTTTACATTAACACATTTATCACCACCATGTTCCTCAGAATATAAGTCAGGCAGATTTTATCACTTCCATTTTATGGATGGAAAAACAATTTACAATAAGATCAGGTAAGATGCCCATTGGTTACTCAGAGTTGCCCTAGTTAATAGGCAGAATAAGGACATAGTCTTCCCACAAGTATGCTGTGCCGCCACATTTCCTCAATGGCTCGGGACCACCCTCTGGTGTTCTTCACCTAGGTTTGTCTTCCCAGATGTTGCTTGCCAAGTAATTATCCCTTCTCCCCAATCCTTTCCCTCACCCTCAAATCCCACATCAAAAGTCTGTTCATTGTTGGTCTTTCATGGACCTTCTAATACTCAGGTCCAATATACAGAGCCAAGGGTTGTTAGTAGTTTTATATTTGGCTCCAACAGATGACACACTTGCATTGGCCTGATTCTTTGACTAGTGTTTCAACCCTTGGATGTCATTTTCATTTTATTGACAAAAGTTGTAAAACACACACACACACACACACACACACACACACACACACTCCAAAACTCACTATCAACCAGGGAGTTGAAAGCTCCCTCTAATGATTTTACAGCTGAGGTTTCCAAAGTGACTTGGAGAGATCTTTTGCAACAGCAACAGTTTTTTCCACATCCAAGAGGTTTTATTTTTAGCTCAAATCTCCAGCTCATGGAGAAATATAAGTAAATGTACACTTTAGATACACTTTTATGCCCAGCAGCCTCAGGAGAGTCTCACAATTAAAAAGTTTAATTTCCTTTATTCTTTAAATGTCAGTAAATACCAGAGAGACAGGTGTATGTAATATTCATACAAAATATTTCCCATTAATAAGCTCAGATGTGATAAATAGGTCATTTTGGTAATTCTGATTTTTTATGAACAGATGGCCCAGAATTCCACTTTCTGCTGTTAAAAATTTGTTCCATACCTGAAGGTTATATTATAAAATGTCATACAATTATCTATCATCTATTTATCTATCTACCATGTATCTATAAATAAAGATTTAAAGTGACAAAAGCAACATAATAATCTGAAGAAAATATCCGATTTGTAGGATTATTAAGAAAATTAAGTGTAATAATTTCTGCTGTACAATAAAGTGACCCAGTTATGCATATACAAATATCCATTCTCTCTCAGACAGTTTTCCCACATAGATTAGCAGAAAATGCTGGGTACAGTTTTCTGTACTATACAGCAGGCCAATCATTCTATATACCTCTGTGTACATGTGCCAATCCCAAACTCCTAGTCCCTCCGTCCCACACCTCAACATGTCCCCTTTGGTAACCCTAAGGTTTTCAAAGTCTGTGAGTCTGTTTCTGTTCTGCAAAAAAGTTAATTTGTGTCCTTTTTAAAAAGGTTCCACATATAGGTCATATCATATGATGTTTGTCTTTCACTGTCTAACTTCACCTAGTATGATAGTAACTAGGTACATCCATATTGCTGCAAATGACATTATTTTATTTTTTTTAAGGATGAGTAATATTCATTTGTATATATGTACCACATCTTCTTTAACCATTCCTCTTTTGATGGACATTTAGGTTTCCTCCATCTCTTAGCTACTGTAAGTAATGCTACAATGAACACTGGGGTGTATGTATCTTTTCTAAATACGGTTTTCTCTGGTTAGATGCCCAGGAGTGGGGTTGCTGGATTGTATGGTAGTTCTATTATCACAACTTTGTAAATTAACTATACTTCAATAAAACATAAAAAAATTAAAATCCTCCTCCTCTTAATGCCTTATTACAATGAATAATTTTAAAGAGAAATCAAGTGTCATTTGAGATTGTAACACTAATTTAGTCTTTTAGAATGAAAGCATGTCCTCTACAGACAAAATATTAAGAATAAATTGAATTTGCATCATTGCTTTGGAAAACTCCAGCATTAATTAAATGATTTTTAGAATTTATTGTTTTTGAAGTACATCTCTGGTTAAGTTTAGAACTAGAGATGAGTATTAATTTGAAAAAAATTAAAAAAAAGAAAATTAGGAGCTCCTGTTGTGTCTCAGAAGGTTACAAACTGGAGTAGTATCTATAAGGATGCAGGTTCGATTCCTGGCCTCACTCAGTGGGTTAAGGATCTGGCGCTGCAGACCTGTGGCTTAGGTCACAAATGTGGCTCAGATCTGGCATTGTTGTGGCTGTGGTACAGGCTGGCAGCTGCAGCTCTTATTGGACCCCTAGCCTGGAAACCTCCATATGCCACAGGGGCAGCCACAAAAATACAAACACACACAAACACACACACACACACACACACACACACACACACACACACGTAAATTAAGTGTAAACTTCTTAGATTACAAAAGCCTATCTTTCTAAAGCAATCTATGTTTCTCCTTCACCCAGAGAAGGAGAATTTAGAAAATATTTCTCATTAGACAACTTTTGGTTCCTTGAAAGGAGATCTGTTCATATATATATAGTAATAATGAGTGAGAAATTATTCTAGTTTGTCTGAATTCACTGCCTCTCTGGAGAGGGTGAACAATGGTTTGAAGTTATTTGTTTATTTATTTATTTATTTATTTATTTATTTATTTATTTATTGCATTTTTAGGGCCTCACCCATGGTATATGGAAGTTCCCAGGCTAGGGATTGTATCGGAGCTATAGCTCTTCACCTATTCCGCACCCACAGCAATGCAGGATTTTTAACCCACCAAGCAGAACAAGGGATTGAACTTGCATCCTTATGGATACTAGTCAGCTTCTCTTCCACTGAGCCATGATGGGAAATCCTTTTAAAAAAAATTATTTATGTATTTTGGATTTTGTTTAAGCACATGATTTTTGTGCCTTGAAATTAGAGGCATTAAATTTCAATATTTGAAGAGAAATTTGATGTTCATTGAAATACTTCAGGAACACAGGCTAGTGTGTTTATGAATTAATTAGGTGAATTCCTGGGAAATTTTCATCAATGTAAAGTTATAAGTAATGGTAATCAGTTTCATCACCATTTTTAGGGATAAAAAGCCAGACGTGCTCTTTTCTTCAGACTCAGACCCTTATGGGGAAAAAAAAAATCTCTAGGTATTGTTTGATTACTGATCAAAAGAGACCTTAAATTTGGCAATATCTCCTGAAATCTTTCATATAGGACTCCATTTTTTGTGGAAGTACAAGGAGAAGATTTAAATATGTGTCAATAGTTAGGATGAGTTCCCCCCATAGAACACCTCTACACCATCTGACATAAAACTCCCAGAGATGGTACCTCCATCAAGAGTATTCAAGGGAGCTCCCTTGGTGGCTCAGTGGTTAACGAATCCGACTAAGAACCGTGAGGTTGCGGGTTCAAACCCTGGCCTTGCTCAGTGGGTTAAGGATCCGGCGTTGCCGTGAGCTGTGGTGTAGTTTAGGTTGCAGACGCGGCTCAGATCCCACGTTGCTGCGGCTGTGGTGAAGGTGGGTGGCTACAGCTCCTATTAGACCCCTAGCATGGGAACCTCCATATGCCACAGGTGCGGCTCTAGATAAAGGCAAAAAAAAAGACAAAAAAAAAAGAGTATTCAAGGGAACTCATCAACAGCTACAGTTGGATGCTAACAAGCCTGAAAGGGCAGGCTGCAGTAAGAAAGGCAGGAAGTCTGAAAGTCTAGCTTTGGGTCTGTCACTTTGGATTTACTTCTTAGCCCTGCTATTTACAGGGTCTGTAACACTCAGCTTCTCTCTTTACTTCCTGAACCTTAGCCTTCTTAATGATAAAATAGGCATATAAATGCCAGTCAAAGAATTATGGTTAAGTGACTCTGGATGCATAATTTGGAAGTCCCAGGCCAAATGAAAATGTGGGACCCTTTTTCAAGAAGCAAGAAAAAATGTCATTAAAGGTAATAATATATAAAACTTTCTTTCTTTGTCTCTCTGTCCACTGATCACAGTGGTTTTTTACTTCTTCTGAGTTGTGCCTGCTTGCATGGGGATTCACTTCTCCAGGAAACTCCTTTCCCATGGCCTCTTGATCCAGTTCAAGGTAGGACACCCTGGGCTAGAAAAATGTGCCCCAAAGAGTGTTTCATACTGGATCAGGGATGAGAAAGCCTCAATATTTGCCCATAGAATGTGTCATGGCACTGGCAGCCTGGGGCAAGAAAGGCTGTTGTCATATTATGTCTAGAGAGACCATAAGGTATGTGCCTAACCCTGTCCCATCCAGCTGCCTGAGAATAGTCTAATCAGCTGGGCCCGGCTAGCGGTGGAGAGTGGCAGCAATAGCTTGACAGGAGCAGGGAGAGAGGCTGAGCAGGAGCCCAATATGAACAGTTGGTGAGTGCATGGCCAAGAGCCTTTCCTGGGGAGGAGGGAAGGTGGCTAAGGCTACTAAGTGAGCTGAGGCTCCAAGGCCCTCGTTTGGATTACCGTATAACTTCCAAATGGTGATCTTCGGGCAAGCTGACCTTTATAAAACATAAATATCATGATGTCATTACTCTGTTTGAAATCCATTGGCTTCCAGTTGCCTGAGAATCATCCAAACTCCTTAAATTTCCTGCAGAACACATCATGATCAATATTTGTTTACCTCCTCACTCCAGCCCACACTTTGTAGTCCTCTACTGAGCTTCCCTCTCATCTCTTGGCTCCTACTTCTCCTGTCAGAAACATTTTTTTTTAACAACCATCTTCCTCTTTTTCAATGAGTTCTGATAAACTTTCTAGTTCTTAACTTAAACTCACTTCTTCAAGGAGGAGGCCTTCCCTTATCTCAGGTAGAGTGAATGCTCCTCCTCTCTGCTCCAATTGCACCCTAAAATGCTCTGATCATAACTCTATCATGTTGTGTCATTTATGCTACAGGGAATAGAGATCACATCTATCCCTATCATCTTCTGTCCTCACCTTCTAGAGTCTGAAACATAGCAGGTTCTCAGCAACTATTGGTAAGACAAATGAACTTACAAGTACTCTTCTCCTGTAGCCTAAGAAGTATAAAGTTCAGTCTATACATCACTAAAGCAGATTTCTATATGTCTTTTACTGTACTAGGCAGAGTGAAGTACCAGGGAAATAATGTGATTTTGTGCAGAGCTCTTTTCTGGAGCTAGGCTGTCACATGGGCTATTGTCAGGTATTGGAACTTAGAGTCCCATATATTTTTAAAAGATATGCCTAAGCTGAGCTACGAATAGACAAGCTTGAGTTGAAACACAAGAGCAAGTGATAGTTCTAGATGTGCTCAATGTGTTTGTTGAATGAATGTCTTTTTTCACATCTCTCCAAGCTGGTGACAATTTCTGAGGGTTTTGTCCAAGCTTCTTTGGAAGACATTTTAGGAGATGATTTCAGAGGCAAAGAACTGTTTCAAATAGATGTGGCTTTCATACTGATGTGCCTAACTGGAATGGCCTACTCTTGTTGGGGAGTAGTGACAAAAGGCTGATGAGTTAAGTTGCCTCTGATAAATCAAGAGTTTTAATTTGATGTGAATACTTCAGAAAACAGTGTAAGGCCTAGAACAGGTAAGTAACAAGATGGAACTCTCTTCAAAATGTTAGAAAGTTTTAACTGCAGTGTCTGTAAGAGAAATTAAGAGCAAGGGTGATATGGAGAACTATTGAGGAGATAGTGTTTATCAGCATCTAGCTTGTGTAATTTAAGAAGTAATAAGTTTGGAGAAATACTTCGACAGTATATCATGCCTATTTAGAGAAATTCTGGAGACTTCCATCAAAAGACCTGTTATAGAGAAATGACCATTGAGTTTATATATGAATTTTGACAAGAGCTTACAGAATCATTTGACATTTAAAAAATAATTAAATAAATATTTAATAATTCCTGTTCTTAATACTAGAAATTCAACTGTGAATAAGGGAGAATTTATGTACCATCTAAAGCAGCACTGGCTAATAGATCTTTCTCCAGTGACAGAAATGGTCTATAATCTGTACTGTTCAATACAACAGCTAATAGCCATGTGTGGTTATTGTATACTTGAAGTGTGTCTAAAATGATAAGGGATTGAATTTAAAATCTCAATCTTGTTTGTAGATCTCAAACTCTACAGGGTGGCCAATATAGGTCACTTTTCTCTTATCATATCCCTGGCATTGTTATGCAAGATTTATAGAAATATTTGTGGTTTTCTGGAAAATGTGCCCTTATGTTTTCTTTATGTCTTTATACATTAAGTTCCTTTTGCCAAAGGTAGACAGGTGCCCACCAACAATCCACCCTCAGACCTCCATGACTGACTTCTATTTTTAATAGGAGCCATAGACTTCCCCACATCCTCTGTCACTTCCAGTAGAATTCTATTCATATCCTTATCATGACACTTAATACCACATGTTATATATAATCACTTTTAGAGATCACAGAACAGAGTGAAAAATGGTACAAGCTCTGGGGCAAAATTTCCTGGGTTCAAGCACTCAGGGACTTAGTAATAAGCAATTCATTTTCTTATTTTATAAATAGTATTCACCAAAAGCATATATAATTGCAAGTCCCAAGTTAATGTAATTCTAGCCCCAAAGCGGAGAAACCTTTATTGCCTCCTCAGGAATGGGGAAATTCAATCCTTTGATACTCTACCCAATGAAAAATTTTCCTTACTGTCTAATCTAAAGCAACCCTTTCCTTGCTGGAGATTGTTAAACACATTAGCCTTTATTCTATCCTCTGAGAGGCAGGGGTCAGCTTCCGTGTTTTCTTAAAACTAACTCTTCACATTGATGGCCATACTGTAAACTACTTGATAAAAAGATGTGTTTGGATCATGAGCAAGTGTCTCCAACTTTGTTATTCTTCTGTTTGCCTGTTGACACATTAATTCTGCACATTAGCTTTCCAGTCTATGAAATATGGACACCAAGACTTTTCACTTATTTTTCTCATTGGAGTTTTGTGGGAAAATCATTCTGTTTGGGGATCTTTTGCTATATCAGCAATTCGCATTTTCTATCATTGAGTACTTTGAATGTTAGCAATAACTTTTGAGTTTCAAGATGCATTTTAGGGTTGATGAAAACCATCTTGAATACATTTTTTGAGATTTAATTGACATATGTAAGTTTTAGCTCTACAACATGTTAATTTGGTACATTTATATATTGCAACATTATTACCTATGTAGTATTAGCTAGCATTTCTATTGCATGGCATATTATCATTTTTTGTGTGTTAGGAATATTTAAGCAACTTGGAAGCATGTATAAAGCATTGTTAACTATAACCACAATGCTATGTCTCAGATCTCCAGAACTTACTCATTTTCTAACTGCAAGTTTTTACCCTTCAACCAACATCTCCTCCAGACACTGGTAACCACCATTCTACTCTCTTGTTTCTACATGTTTGGCTTTTTTTAGATTCTACACTTTATTCACATATTAGTGAGATCATACAGTATTTGTCTTTCTCTGTCTGGCTTATCTCACTCAGCATAATGCCCTCAAGGCTTATCCATGTTGTCATAAATGGCAAGATTTCCTTCTTTCTCATGACAGATTATATATATATATGCATAAATTCAATTCATATCGCATATTCTTTATACATTCATCCATTAATTGACATCTTGCAAATCTTAGGAGTTTTTAGCATTTCTATTGATAGAGGCCTAAGAAAACATTCTCACATATATTAAAAAAGTGTAACTTGACGGAGAACAAAGAAGAAAAACCTACAGAAGAGATCTGAGATAAAAGGACATGGTTTCTCCTCCTAACTAAACTGACACATTTTCCTGTTGTCCAAGAAGAGGAGTTGATTGTTCTCTTTTTGATCTAGCTTCTCTAAAGCTGAGAGCTAAGTTATAGATTTCCTAAATTAGAATGTTTTCATAGCTTTCCCTTTTCTGTCTCCTTTTATTTTCTAACTTTGGTCTTATATCTTATATTTTGGAGTTAATTGTACTGGTGCTGTTGTTGGAATTTTCCCATCATATACTTTGTAAACAGTTGGAGTATAGGTAAATAGATACTTAAATATTAACACCTATTCAAACATTTCATTTCATCTTAGCTGAATTTTATTTTTGAAGACACATGAAGCAGGCTTAATTTATTTTTTTGTTTGTTGTTACCAATAGGAAAACTTTACTCCTCAAACAATATGTTTCATATTTTGTCTTCAGATCATGCCTCCATATTGTCACTACAGTTTCAGCTTTGTTGTTGCAACTTTATGGCTTACATGTTTAGATTTTTTAAAGGCTATTTTATAATTTATCTTAACCTTGCATGAAAATCCCATAAATGAGTCAATGGATATTTTGACAAATGGGAATTCTTATAAATAAATGCTTAATTTTATAGTGACATACTAAAAAGAAATAAGATAAAAATCTTGCTCCTTTACTAGATTAGAACACATGGGCTGAGACATTTTAAATACTGATCATATTTTTGCAGTAGTGGTCTTACACAGAGTTAATGGAAAGTAACTCTCACTATAGTTAGAGCTTATAGTGAGGAAATTATGGCTCAAAATCATTCTGTTTTGATGGTAGTACTGGAAGTAGAACTGAAGTCCTCTGATTCCAGTGCAGAGCTTTGGTGATGTTGAGGATAACTGCCTAGATAAAGTTTGGTATGCAAACAATAAAACCAAAACAAAAATCCCATCATTATAACATGATGATACACAACTAAATAGATTCTTCAGGAAAAGTTGAGAGAGCTGTTGGTGGTGGTTTTGAACACAGTTCATTTGTCACCAGTTAACTATCAGGCCTGAAAAGAGTTTGTTCCCAATACAAGAATTAAATAATTTAGCTGGATGATGGAAGTAATTTGGTTCTGCTAATTTTACTGTTTCTGCCATCATTTGCTTTATCTTCCATTCCCTTCTCATTTTCCCATTACATTTTTCCTTTTCCTTGGTGTATAATATATCTGTCTTTCTGAAATTGCCTCTCAGTTGTTCTTTTTTACACTGAATATTTCATTTTAGCCTTCAAGCTGAGACTACACTTCATTTCAGAAGTCTTTCTGATTTTTCTAAATGATGGTGGTCTCTTTTCCCCATGAAAGAAATGTCAAACCCTACTGTTTGCACCAAGTTTTATATCTAAAAATTCACTGTCCACTAATTTTGAAATTTCACATTTTTTATGTGTGTTTTTCTTACTTATGGACAAAGTCCTTAAGGATGAAATTGTAAACTCCTTAAGGACAAAATTGTGAATTCCTTAAGGACAAAATTCATGTATCTCTCAATTGTTTTTAGAGTAGATGAACTATGCTACACATAAAAAGGCAATTAATAGATAAGTATTGACTAAGTCTTGGTAAAATGAATGTAAAATGTGACCACCAGCATGTGCAGTAATCTATGAAATATTATAGCATAATAAACTATATTACAGCTTTTCAGATTTCATTGTGAGTTTACTTATCCATTCTACCTGAACAGTTCCAAGAAAACATGATCATTCATTAATTCACAATAATAATAATTTATGAAATGCCTACTATCTGGTTCTTTCCACCATACACCGATTCATGGGATCACATTAAAAAAGAGCATTATCACCTGAACTCTGGTCTATTAATTTTCTTTTCTTTTCTCTTTTTAACATCTAAATGTTTACAGAAACTTTATTAGAACAGCCGAAAAGAAGAAGCAAACCAAATATCTTTCAATAAAGAACTGATAAAGACCATGATTCATATTATACCATAATAAAGAAGATCAAGTATACATATTACAATGAGTATTAATCTCAGTAAAGCCAATCTCAAAGATTAATCTTATATAATCTATAATTTCATTAGCATAAAATTCTAAAGGTAAAATTATACAGGCATGTTTGTGTGTTTGTTATAGACCTTCATATTTTAATTTTAATTTTAATTCTAATCTGTGTGGAATGCTGGTTTGTTCTTTCATGACATTAGTGGACTGAAATGATTAAGATCTTACTTGTGATTTCTACGACTTCTGCTGAAGATGGAGTAACCAGGACTGGAATTACCCACTAGTTGGAAACAACTAAAAAATAGATAAAATGCACAACAATATTATTCAATATATTGGACATCATGGTCTATTAGTTTTCTATGCTGCATAACAACTTATCACAAAACTAGTGGCTTAAAACAATATACATTTATTATCTTAAAGTTTCCATGAGCCATGAGTCCATGTATGACTCACTCTTTGTTCAGTGTCTCACAAAGGTGTGATCAAATCATTAGCTAGAATGCAGCCCCATTTGGAGCTCAGGGTTTGTTAGCAGAATTCATTTTTTTTTGTGGTTTTAGGTCTGATGCTTTCAGCTCCTAGAGGCTTCCCCTCTCCACAGGCAGTTCACAACATGGTTGTTTGCTTTTTTTATACACCAACAGGAGAGCATCTGTGACCTCTAGAACTTTTAAAGGACTCACTTAACTAGGTCATGTTCACCCAGGATAAGCTCTCTGATTAACTTAAAGGTACTGACTAGAGAATTTATTTGTATCTGGAAAATTACTTCATATTTACCATATAACACACTCTAATCAAGGGAGAGACTTTGTTACTTCTGTCATATTCTTGTAGCTATGTTTATACTACTTGAATGGTGCTTGGTAAAGCTGATCCAATGGTACACCACTGATGCTGGGGAGGAAAGAATTTAAGATAGTTTATAGGCCTTCAGTCCTTCCTGAGTGTATGGCAATAATAATAATGATGATGATAATAATAATAATAATAATAATAATAATAATAATAATAATAATAAAACTTCATCTTCAAAATGCCAGCTCAGAGCATCTGCAATATCTTCAAACAATATTTATTTAAAGAGTTGTTTTAGCCTAGCTCTTTCTTCAAAAGCCAAAAGCCAAATGACTATTTCTATGTTATCATAAAAGTAAAATAGATATTTTGTGGACAAAAAAACATAATGAAATTCCCTGAGATTTAATTTATTTTTATTTTTTTGTTTTTGCAAGTTCAGTGTTTTACCTATTTGTTTTTCCTCCTTTCAATGAATGTTTTGGTTCTTCTGTGTGAACATTATCACAAGTCTTGCCAAAATACATTGAAGAAACTAGGTGGGAGCCAGTCTGCAACAAAAGAATTTCCTGTTTTAACTTACAGGTAATTGTCTTATACCAAGATAAACAATGTATACATTTCCCCCAAAAAAGATATTGGATTCAATAACATATACAGAAAATTTTATATTCTCTCAATTACCTTTTTTATAACTGTCTCATCAAATATACCTTTTAATATACTTTGATTCTGATAAAAGAATAAGCAATTATTTTGTATTGTGAAAATAACGCTTAAATAAGGCTTTAAACTTCTGAATTTCCAAATGTTTCATTTTGCTTCATCCACATTTTCTTCCCTCCTCCAGTAGGTCAGCTGTAAGATATAATTTATTCCATAACTCCTCAAATGATCACTTGTGAAAATTCTTTCAAGTATCTTCCTACTACAAATTAAAACTTATAGATGATTTATAAACTACTGAAAACTAGAAATTAAAATGGAGAGTCTGACAGGTTCTGAAATGATTCCGAACTGGGAGGTGTTAAGAGAAGAAAATCAGACATTACCAAAGATGGCTTCTCCTTTGCAAAATGTCCTCATGAACAGGAAAATAGCATGTCCAAAGGACTGAAATTACTGAAATAATCATGGACTTTTCACTAACTTATGAAGGGCTTGCCTGTAGAGCCCTTACACATAAATGGATCTGAAAAAGCATTATTACAGCTTCCCTTTCAAGAGGATGACTTCTACTTAAAGTCTCCGGAGCCTACAGTTTTATTCTGTTGTGTGGATAGACATGTTGGAGTGGTTTCTGTCAGACTCATGCAATTAAAAATTTCAGAATGTCTCAAGAATGTACCTGTCTTGTGGATGTCTAGGTTTTATGCCTTTGAGTGGAAAAAAAGAGAAAATCTCAAATTTCAATTCTCTAAATACCTTGAACACAAGAAATATACAGAAATATTAAGTCCATAGATATTTCAAATTTTTGTTTTTTTTTATTTTTTAAGACTGCACCTATGGCATACAGAAGTTCCCAGGCTAGGAGTAAATCATAGCCACAGCTGGGGTTTACACGACAGCCACTGCAATGCCAGATACAAACCACATCTGTGACCTACACCACAGCTTGCAGCAAAGCCTGATCCTTAACCCATTAATGAAGTTAGGGATTGAGTCCAGATCCTCACGGACACTGTGTTGGGTTCTTAACCTACTGAGCCACAATAGGAACTCCTGCAAAATTTTCTAATAGCTAGTAGGTTTAAACTTCTAATCACATGCTTCAGTAGAAACATAAATAGTCTAATTTGGGTTTTCCCACCCCCTTTGGCTCACTCTTGATGGCAGCTGATAATAGCAGAGTGTTGCCCCAAATTCAGACAGAGGTAGTAAGAAGGAGTAGAAAAAGGCCCAAATAATTCACAAAAAGAAATTGAAAATCTCTGGATAATTATGAATTGGAAAAAATTTCCAGATGTGTTTTTCCAATGGAAAGCAAAAATCTACATGCCTTTTTCTCCAAAAGGTTATTATTGAATCATCATAGAAAAAAAATAAATGTAAGATGAAATTTCAGAAATACAACTGTTTTATGGACTTGGAGGTACCCAGTATGCAGTTTATAGGCAACTTTTTGAGTATCTACTCTGTGTCAGAGATTCTTGCCAAGACTGTAAGAATTTTACTTACAGTCTTACAGAGTTTTACTTACAGTTTTCTTATATCCTCATAAAAAGCCATAAAGTTATTGACACATTATCCCTACTATACAGTTAAGAAACTGAGGTATAAAGAGACTAAGTGACTAGATGGTAATTACACAGTGACCTGGAGAAAAAATTAAGACTTGGCTCTAGACAGCCTGTGTTCAAAGACCATCCTTTATCCACATTCCACTTGCTATACTACTCCACATGTGGTGCCATGTATGAAACATATTATGTAAGTTAATAGACCTTCATTCTCTCTAAATATCTATTATTGATTAATCTACACTTAATTGATATTCATTAGCATCTATAAAGCAAACTTTGTATGCTAGAATAATTTAATTACTAATTGAAAGAGAGGTGAATGTATGATTCACATTTAGCACAATTATAAAGTAACCTGTGAACAAATATATGATAACATTCATCAACCATTTGTGTAAATACCGATAAGGAGCAATCTCAGTGGAGATGAGAGGGATTATTGGGGAAAACTTAGATGAGCCTTGTTTAAAAGAGTGCTGTATAGTGTGATAAATGGAATAATGCCCCCCCCTTTCTTCCAAAGATGATATCCAAGTTCTAATCCCAAGGACTTTAAATGGCAAACTGGACTTTGCAGATTTAATGAAAGTTAAAGAATTTGAGATGGAGAGATTATTCAGGATTATCTGGGTGGGCCTGAAATAATAACATGAATGCTTAAGAGCAGAGAAGTTTTCCCAGATACAGTCAGACAGAGAGTTGTGATGACTGAATAAGGGTCAGACTTTGAAGAAGGAAGGGGGCCCGAAAACCAAGGAATATTAGCAGACTCTTGAAGCTGTAAAAGGCAAGAGAATAGAGCTTACACCTTGCACTGATTTTAGCTTAGTGAGACTTGTGTTAGATTTCTTATCTACAGAAGTATAAAATAATAAATTCATATTATTTAAGCCACTAAGTTTCCAATAATTTGTTATAACTATAGAAAACTAACACACTTAGCTTACACACACTGTTTGAGAGTATATAGTTTCTAAAGAACTCTCACAAACGCTGGTTCTAGGGCAATCTTGAAGGTTAAGTTTTGCAAATAAGGAAGCAAAGACTGAAAGATGAGTGATTTTTCACAAAATTTTATAGCTGGTTGTTGGCATAGTCAGCCTTCAAATCTCTGTACTCTGCATTAAAGTATTCCAATATAGAAAAAAATGTCAGAAAATCCCTTTACCAAATCTTTGTACTATTTGAATGATGCTTGGTAAAGCTGATCCAGTGGTATACCACTGATGCTGTGGAAAAAAGAATTTAAGATACTTTATAGGCCTTCAGTCCTTTTTGATTGTACTGCTATAAATAAAAAACTGTTCATCCTCAAAATGCCAGCTGAGAGCATCTGCAATATCTTCAAAGACTCATGATTTTTATAAGCTATAAAAGCATTTATACTTTAAAATGAAAAATTTTCTTTGATTCATCATGTCAAAATTTATGGTGGTTATGATTATGTAATAAGTCAGTTTGATAAAATGTCCCTGTGATTTGAGTAAGGCAGATAATTAGGGTAACTAATTTTGTGATCCACTTTTGCATTCTGAAAATTCTAGTGAATTCATCTTACTTTTAGAACTCAAGACAGTAATACAAAAGGAGAGAATGCCCAATTCAATTTAATCTACATCGAAGAAACAAAAGTCCCCAAGTTACATTCTTACTAAATACAAATAACTCTCAATAATTTATTATTTGTAATACACAAATAATCAGAAGGAAATTGAGGTCTTGAGTATCAAAAATTATAATTTGCCTGGAGAAATGGAGGCTTGGAAAAAAGGATGATGCATATGTTCAATAAACTTTTAAATTATGAAGATATTTAATGAAAATGAATGAGAATAAAAAGTTAACATGAACTGAATTTTATCAAATCAATATATTCTTTACAAAAATAAATCTTTCAGTATTTATTGTGTAATTGGAAATTTAGAACATAAACACATGAGAATACACATATTATTCTCTCTGATAATCTTATGTTATTATCAATAGTTTTTAGTTATACTGTGTAAATGCTGTATATATGGAACCTCTCCCTCTCTCAACCTGCTTTTCCTGTCATACTTGTTCTTACATCTTATCTATAGCACTTTAAACAAAAACTCTCTATATATCTGATTAAGGTTTCCTTTAGGACAGTACCAGGGAATGATGGATGCTTAACAACATGCCAGG
This sequence comes from Catagonus wagneri, assembly GCA_004024745.2. Lineage (NCBI taxonomy): Eukaryota > Metazoa > Chordata > Mammalia > Artiodactyla > Tayassuidae > Catagonus > Catagonus wagneri. The sequence goes on from PVHT021183586.1 coordinate 3,301,778, forward strand.
ATAGAAGAGCCTGGCTAAGTATGGGAAAGGAAGTAGGAAGTTAAAGAACCAGTAACATGTAAAGTCTGTCAAGGTGAGTGGGGACAGAGCAACAGGGTATATCACTGTCTCTACTTTCATCTTCAGTAATTTAAGCAGCAGGATGAATTTTCCAAATTTAGTTAAATCTGGGATTGTTAAAATTGGAAGATCTATTTCTGAGATTATTTGTAGAGAATTGGCAATTTTACATGGTGTGGTACTAGGTCACAGTCACTTACCAAGGCCCTACAGCTAGGAGCAGCTAGTGCAGCACCTCCTGTGTGGGCTAGGTGGGACAGGGTGCTTCTTGTTTGGTCTGAATGTGGTGGGGGAAAACCACCACCATTATCTCTGATACCAGAGATAGGTGTGGCTCACCACCATTGGGGATACCTAAATAAAAATCACTTGCAGCCCCAGCCATCTCAAAGGGCACCACAGTGAAGGACGTTGCAACAGAACAACACTTGTTGTTGCTCTTGCTCCCCTGGGAGCACACCCGCCCTGCTGCTGCCACTGCTGAAAGCTCCAGGCAGTGCCCACATACTTGATCTTGGTCAATTCCCAGGAACCTGCAGCTAAGAGCAGCCTGTGAAGCACCTCCTGTGGGGGCTAAGCAGGAAGAAGTGCTTCTTGCACGGTCTGTAGGAGGTGGGGACAAACCACCACAGTTATCTCTGGCTCCAGAGGTGGGAGTGACCCACCACCACTAGAGGTCTGAGAACAGTAACCACTTGCAGCCCCAGTCACCTCAAGGGCACCACAAAGGAGGGTAATATGGCCAAACACAACCTGTTGGTGCTCATACCCCTGGGAACACAGCAACTCTGCTGATGCCACTGCTGGATGCTCTGGGCAGCACCCACATGCCTTATCAGTCATTTCCCAGGATCCTCCAACTAGGAGCAGCCTGTGCAGCACTTCCTATGTGAGCTAAGTAAGACAAGTTTCTTCATGCATGGTCTACAGTAGGTGGGGCAAACACTGCAGTTATCACTGACTCCAGAAGTGGTCATGGCCTGCTACCACTAGGGGTCCCTGCACAGGCACCACCTGCAGCTCCAGTCACCTCAGAGGAGGGCATTTGCAATAGAACACTAGTTGTCTTTGCTTTCACTCCCCTGGGAACTAATGCACTCTGTTGCTGTCATTGCCAAATGCTGTGGTAACCTTGTAGATCTGCCTAGAGCTCATTACCACGTCCCAGGGCCCTGCAACTAGGAGTAGCCTGGGCCACCTTCCTGCAGGTCCTTGATTCCGTTGAGAGCCCAGCAACCAGACACTGACTGTTGTCTCTACCCATTGCCTCCTTCTCCCTAAAAACATGCTGAGCATCCTGGGCTCACACCAAAGAAATAGACAGCAAATATTCAAACTCCCACACCAAAGATAAATAATAACCCCACCAAAAAATGCAAAGAGTACTCTTGCCTAGAAGTAGTCCTCCAAGACTACAGTTTGGTTTTATCAAACTCACAGAAAAAGAAAAGGATAAGAAAGATGAAGAAGCTCAGAAATCATTCCCAGTTAAAGGAACAGAGTTCGTCTAAAGCAGTCAACAATGAAACCAGACCTCTGTAGTCTGACAGATATTGAGTTCAAAAGGGAGACAGTGAAAAAACTGAAGGAATTAAGGCTCAATATCAATGAATTAAGAAAGAATATGAACAATAATGCAGATTCCTTTAGAAAGGAACAAGGATTAGAGGGAAGAGCCAAAAATAGCTATTAAATTCATTTGCAGAGATACAAACTGAGTTAAGGCAATAAAGAGCAGAATGAATAATTCACAGGAATGAATTAGTGATGGGGAAGATAGAATAATGGAAATCACCCAATTAGGACAGCAGAGAGAAAACCAAATGAAAAAAAACATGAAAACAATATAGGGGGTCTATGGGATAATATAAAGTGGGCCAATCTAGTGCTTGCTTTGGCAGAACGTATACTAAAGTGGGACAATCTACCCATAATAGAAATTTCAGAAAGATAAGAAAAAGAAGAGGGGATTGAAAATATATTTGAAGAAATTATGTCTGAAAACTTTCCAAATCTAAAGGAAATATATCAAGATACAGGAATCACAGAGGGCCCCAAACAAGTTGAACACAAACAGTCCCACACCAAGTTATATTATAATAAAAATGGTAAAAGTTGGAGTTCCCATCATGGCTCAGTGGTTAATGAATCTGACTAGGAATTATGGGGTTGCAGGTTCGATCTCTGGCCTTGCTCAGTGAGTTAAGGATCCAGTGTTTCTGTGAGCTGTGGTGTAGGTTGCAGATGTGGCTTGGATCCCACATTGCTGTGGCTGTGGTGCAGGCCAGCAGCTACAGCTCTGATTACACCCTTAGCCTGGGAAACTCCATATGCCCCTAGTGTGGCCATATAAAAGGCAAAAAGACCAACAAAAATGGCAAAGTTAAAGATAGAGAGAGGATTCTAAAGGCAACAAGAGAAAAGCAAAGTGTTAATTATAAGGGAAACCTCATAAGGCTATTAGCTAATTTCTCTACAGAAATACTACAGGCCAGAAGGGAGTGTCAAGATATATTTAAAGTGATGAAAGGAAAAAAATTTACAACCCAGAATACTATATCCAGCAAGGATATCACTTAAAATAGAAGGGGAAATAAAGACTTTCTCCAGCAAGCAAAAGCTAAAAGAGTACAACAATACTAAAACAAGTCTAAAAGAAATAATGAAAGTGTTTCTCTAAATTAAAAAAAAAAATAGAAGTAAGAAGAATTAGAATTAGGATGGAGGAAGCCATAATTGGAAAGCAATCACTTAAATAAGTCAGCATACAGGTCTAAACATGAAGTTGTTAAAAAAAAAAAGACATCAAAATCACACTACATGGGGAAGGAAAGTAAGAAAATATATAGTTTTTTTAATTTAATGATGTGTTGGAACCTATATGGTCGTCAGGCTAAAGTAAGCAAATATAGAAAGGTGTTAACATAATTAAAAAAAAAGGCAACCACAAATCAAAACTGAATATTACATTCACAAAAACTGAAAAAAATACTCAAGCATAAAATAAGTGGAAACAATCCAACCAAAAAAGAAAGGAAGAAAACAAGAACATGCAATCAACTGGAAAGCAAGGTTTAAAATGTCAACAAACACGTATCAATAATCACCTTAAGTGTCAATGGATTGAATGCTCCAATCAAAAGACAATGAGTGGCAGATTGGATAAAAAAGCAAAAATCCAATCTACTTCCACAAGAGACTCACTTTAGGGCAAAGGACACATATAGATTGAAAGTGACAGGATGGGCAAAGATATTACATGACAATGGACAAGACAGGAAAGCAGGAGTTTCAATACTCATATCAGACAAAATATTCTTAAAAGTGATGGAGATAAAGAAAAACAAAGAAGGACACTGTTTAGTGGTTAAAGGATCCCTTCAAGAAGAGGATATTACAATGGTCAGTATATATGCCCCTAATATAGGAGCTCCCAGATACCTACAACAAATAGAAACAGACATAAAATGAAAAACTGATGGGAATACAGTAATAGTAGGAGATTTTAACAGCCTGCTCAAATCAATGGACAGATCCTCTAGACAGAAAATCAATAAGGCAACAGATCCCAATGAAACAATAGAAAAGGTAGACTTAATCGATATATTCAGGACATTACATCCAAAAAAATCAGAATATACATTTTTCTGTACATGGAACATTCTCAAGGATGATCATATACCGGGGCAAAAACCTAACCTCAACAAAATTAAATGTATAGAAATTGTTTCACGTATCTTCTCTGACCACAATGGCGTGAAACTAGAAATCAATCACAGGAAAAGAAATGAGAAAAAACTTACTACCTGGAGACTAAACAACATGCTACTAAAAAAATCAATGGGTAAGTGAGGTAATCAAGAAGGAATTTAAAAAAGTACCTTGAGATAAATGATAATGAAGACACATTCACTCAAAATCTAAGGGGTGCCACAAAAGCAGTCTTCAGAAGGAAGTTCATAGCAATACATATGTTCATAGCTTTCCTCAAAAAAGAAGTAAAATTTCAAATTGACAGATTAACCCACCACCTAAGTGAATTAAAAAACAAAGAAGAAATGAAACCTAAAGTCAGCAGAAGGAAGGAAATCACGAAGATCAGAGAGGAAATAAATACAACAGGGATTCTAAAAACAATGGAAAAAAATCAATAAAACCAAGCACTTGTTCTATAAAAAGGTAAACTAAATTGCCAAACCTCTGGCCAGACTCACCAAGAAAAGGAGAGAGGAAACCCAAATAAACAAAATAAGAAATGAAAAAAGAGAAGTCACAACAGATACTACAGAAATACAAAAAACCATGAGAGAATACTATGAATAATTGTATGCCAACAAATTTGACAACCTAGAAGAAATGACCAAATTTCTAGAGACTTACAGCCTGACAAAAATGAATCAAGATGAAATAGATCAAATGAACAGACTAGAAATGACATAAAACGCACTCCTTTAAAATAAAAGTCCAGGACCAGATGGCTTCACAGGTTAATTCTACCCAGACATACAAAGAGGAACTTATACCTATCCTCCTTAAACTTTTTCAAAATTTGAAGGAGCATTCCCAAATACATTATATGATGCCAACATCACCTTAATTCCCAAACCAGACAAAGATACCACCAAAAAGGAAAACTATAGTCCAATATCTTTGAATAATACAGATGCAAAAATTCTCAATAAAATTTTAGCCAACGGAATCCAACAGTATATAAAAAGATCATACACCATGACCAGGTAGAATTAATTCCAGGTGCACAAGGATGGTTCAACATATGCAAATCAATCAACATCATGCACCACATTAACAAAAGAAAAGTCAAAATCCACATGATCATCTCAATAGATGTAGAAAGAGCATTTGACAAAATCCAATATTGATTCATGACAAAAACTCTTTCCAAAGTGGTTAGAATATACCTTAACATAATAAAAGCCATTTATGACAAACCCACAGCAAATATAATACTCAATTGAGAAAGTTGAAAGCCTTCCTTCTAAAATCTGGAACAAGACATGAATGCCCACTCTCACCACTGTTATTCAACATAGTATAGGAAGTCCTAGCTACAGCAATCAGACAAACAAAAGAAATAAAAGACATCCAAACAGTAAGAGAAGAGGTAAAACTGTCACTGTATGCAGATGACATGATACTATATATAGAAAACCCTAAAGACTAAACCCAAAAATTACCTGAACTGATCAACAAATTCAGCAGAGTAGCAGGAAACAAGATTAACCTTCAGAAATCAGTTGCATTTCTGTATACTACCAATGAAATATTAGAAAGGGAATAAAAAAATACAATACCTTTTAATATTGCACCCCAAAAAATCAAATATCTGGGAATACACATGACCAAGGAGGTGAAAGACTTATATGCTGAGAACTATAAAATATTAATCAAGGAAATTAAAAAATATGTAAAGAAATGGAAAGACATTCCATGCTCCAGGGTTGAAAAAATTAATATTATAAAATGGCCATTCTACCAAAAGCAATCTACAGATTCAATGCAATCCTATCAAATTACCCACAACAGTTTTCACAGAACTAGAATGAACAATTCAAAAATTTATATGGAACCACAAAAGACACAGAATTGCCAAAGAAATCCTGAGGAACAAAAAACAAGCAGGAAGCATAACTCCAAACTTCAGGCAATATTACAAAGCCACAGTAATCAAGACAGTGTGGTACTGGTACCAAAACTGACATACAGACCAATGGAACAGAATAGAGAACCCAGAAATAAACCCAGACACCTATGGTCAATTAATCTTCAACAAAGGAGGCAAGATTATAAAATGGGAGAAAGACAGTCTTTTCAGCAAGTGGTGCTGTCAAAACTGCACAGTCACATATAAATTGATAAAACTGGAACACACACTCACACCATGAACAAAAATAAACTCAAAATGGCTTAAAGACCTAACTGTAAGACAAGACACCATCAAACTCCTAGAAGAGAATATAAGCAAAACAGTCTCTGATATCAACTTTACAAATGTTTTCTCAGGTCTCCCAAAGCATCAGAAATAAAAACTAAGATAATCCAATGTGACCTAATCAAACTGACAAGATTTTGCGCAGAAATGGAAACTATAAAAAAAAAAGACAAATTACAGAATGGGAGAAAATAGTTTCAAATCATGCAACTGAAAAGGGCTTATTCTCTAAAATATACAAATAACTTATACAACTCAAAGGCAAAAAAACCAACAACCCAATTTAAAAATGGACAAAAGACCTGAATAAACATTTACCCAAAGAAGATGTACAGATGGCAAACAAGCACATGAAAAAGGCTCAATATCACTCATTACTATAGAAATGCAAATCAAAACTACCATGAGGTACCACCTCACACCAGTCAGAATTGCCTCATTCATATGTCCACAAATAACAATTGCTGAAGAGGGTATGGAGAAAAGTGAACCCTCCTGCACTGTTGGTGGGAATGTAAACTGGTACAACCACTATGGAAAACATTATGGAGGTACCTTAGAAAACTATGTAGAAAAGTACCATATGACCCAGCAATCCTACTCTTGGACATATATCCAGACAAAATTTTCCTTGAAAAAGACACGTGCACCCACATGTTCATTGCAGCACTATTCACAGCAGCCAAGACATGGAAACAACCTGAATGTCCATCAACAGATAAATGGATTAAGAAGATGTGGTATATATACACAATGGAATACTACTCAGATATAAAAAAGAACAAAATAATGCCATTTGCAGCAACATAGATTGAACTAGAGACTCTCACAGTTAAGTGAAGTAAGTCAGAAAGAGAAACACATATACAATATGATTTCACTTATATTTGGAATCTAATATAGGGCATAAATGAACCTTTCCACAGAAAAGAAAATCATGGACATTGAGAATAGACTTGTGATTGCCAAGAGGGAGAGGAGGGAATAGGATGAACTGGGAATTTGGGGTTAATAAATGCAAACTATAGCATTTGGAATGGATAAGAAATGGGATCCTGTCATGTAGCACTGCAAACTATAGGTGATTACTTGTGATGGAGCATGATAATGTAAGAAAAGAATGTATACATGTGTGTGACAGGGTCACCTTTCTGTGCAGCAGAAAATTGACAGAACACTGTAAACCAGTTATAATGGAAAAAATAAAAATAATTATTAAAAAAAGTGGTGTATATACACAATGGAATACTACTCAGCCATAAAAAAGAGTAAAATATTGCCGTTTGCAGCAATATGGATGGAACTAGAGACTCTCATACTGAGTGAAGTTAAGTCAGAAAGAGAAAGACAATGCCATATTATATCACATATTTGGAATCTAATATATGGCACATATGAACCTTTCCACAGAAAGGAAAATCATGGACTTGGAGAATAGACTTGTGGTTGCCAAGGGGGAGGGGGAGGGAATGGAGTGGATTGGGAACTTGGAGTTAATAGATGCAAACTCTTGCCTTTTGATTGGATAACCAATGAGATCCTGCTGTGAAGCTGTGGGAACTATGGGCACTTATGATGGAGCATGATAATGTGAGAAAAAAGTCTATATATGTATGTGTAACTGGGTCACCATGTTGTACAGTAGAAAATTGACAGAACACCATAAACCATCTATAATTAAAAATAAAAATAATTATAAAAGATAAAAATAAATGGTATGGTTAAAGATAAGTGTAAGTGGAAAATGGAGACATTAGAGGCTTTTAAGCAGACGTTCCATGATCAAACTCTAATTTAGGAAGATTATACGGGCCATTGATTGAAGTAGATTTGGGATGGATTGTTAAACTTCTCTCAAAATGTATAAGCACAATCTTATGTTCTCTATGTGTAGGGTGTTGCTTGAAAAGTAGTAAAATTTGAGAATGGACTGTTCTTTCTGCCCTTCCAAACATAAATAGCATATCTGATGGATTAGATAGCTATAGGTGACTCTACTTAGATTATTATTTATAATTACATTGATAGTGCACTGATTTACTTTACAATAACTCTGTATAAACATGAGTGTATGTACATGTGTGTATAACATGCACTTCGAATGTGGTTATTAGCATTTGAAATCTATTTAACCAGGAAATAGCACTTCTAAATAGCTACTTAGCACTTAAAATGCAACTAAAATACATCTCAGAATGTTAATATTTTAAAGTGATCTAATTGGTTTAGATCATTTTGTTACCCACCTATATATACATCTAACTAAATTCAAATCTAAATATAATTTAACCTTCATATGTATATATGTCTAAATACATACCCATATTTATATACATTCCAATCTCTCTAACTTTTAAGAAGAAGCAGTAAGATAGGCAGTATGAGAAAGAGGAAGGAATAATGACTAGAAATCAAGGTGGGAGACTAATGTAAAGAGGAAGAAGTCAGTAGTATGGTGATTTTGCAGTTTTGACCTGGCTACATTGGAACTACGTTTCCAGGGTAGTCCCACCACTAAAACCATAATCAGTTTTATTCCAAAGAAAAAATGTGTGCAATAATTGGAGTAGGGAAGAAAATTATTTTAGAAAAGAAAAGGAGAAAAAGGGAAAAATAATAAAGACACACCTGTTGAACCCAATAATTTATAAATTTTGGAGATTAATGCCTTGTTAGTTGTGTCATTAGCAAATATTTTCTCCCATTCTGTGGGTTGTCTTTTTGTTTTGTTTAGGGTTTCCTTTGCTGTGCAGACACTTTTAAGTTAATTAAGTCCCATTTGTTTATTTTTGTTTTTATTGTCATTATTCTAGGAAGTGGCTCTGAGAAGATATTGCTGTGTTTTATATCAGAGTGTTTGGCATATGTTTTCCTCTAAGAGTTTTATAGTATCTGGTCTTATATTTAAGTCTTTAATGCATTATGAGTTTATTTTTGTGTATGGTGTTAGGAAGTGTCCTAATATAATTTTTTTTTTCATGTGACTGTCCACTTTGCCCAGTGCCACTTATTGAGGGGGTTGTCTCTTCTGCATTGTATATTCTTGCCTCCTTTGTCATAGATTAGTTGACTGTAGGTGTGTGGGTTTAATTTTGGGCTTATTATCCTGTTCCACTGATCTATATTTCTGTCCTTGTGCCAGTACGATGTGGTTTTGATGACTAGCTTTGCAGTATAGTCTGAAGTCAGGTAGCCTGATTCCTTCAGCTCCATTTTTCTTTCTCAGGATTGTTTTGGCTATTCTGGGTCTTGTGCTTCTAAACAAACTTTAAAATATTTTGTTCTAGTTCTGTGGAAAAAGTCCTTGGTAATTTGATAGGGATTGAACTGAATCTGTAGATTGCTTTGGGTAATATCGTCATTTTGATAATATTGACTCTTCCAATCCAAGAGCATGGTTTGTCTTTCCAAATGTTTCTGTCACCTTTGATTTCTTTCATTAGAATCTTATAGTTTTCAGAGTACAAGTATTTTGTCTCTTTAAGTAGGTTTATTACTAAGTATTTTATTCTTTTTAATGAGATGGTAAGTGGGATTGTTTCCCTAATTTATTTTTCTGATCTTTTCTTGTTAGTATTTAGAAATTCAGTCAATTTCTGTGTATTAATTTTGTATCCTGTAACTTTGCTAAATTCATTGATGAGCTCTACCAATTTTCTGGTAGCATCTTTAGGATTTTCTAGATATAGTATCATGTTATCCACAAATAGTGATAGTTTTTCTTCTTCCTTTCCAATTTGGATTCCTTTTATTTCTTTTTCTTCTCAGATTGCTAGGGCTAGGAATTCCAAAACTATGTTGAGTAGTAGTGGTAAAAGTGGACATCCTTGTCTTGTTCCTGATATCAGTGGGAGTTTTTTCATCTTTTAACCATGGAGGATAATGGTAGCTCTGGGTTTGTCACATATGGCTTTGTTATGTTCAGGTAGGTTCCCTCTATGCCCACTATCTCAAGGAACCTACCTCAACATAATAAAGTCATATGGGACAAACCCTCCAGTTTATTTCCAAAGCCTTGCATCATCTTCAGTATCATCAGTCTGAAGTCTTTTTCCTGGAGGCTGATAACATCCTGATCACTTAGCTGTTTTTTTTTTTTTCTTGTGCCCTTATCTGAGTTACAGTTCTCTGCCTTTTCATTTTTATATGTTTTGGTGTGGTCTCTTTTGTGCAGGCAATAGAGTTGTAGCCTCTCTTTCTTTTGATGTCTGCCCCCCTTTTTGTGGCTTCTGTAGGCTTCCTGATGGGAGGGACTGGTGCCTGCCCACTGGTAGTGGGGCTGATTCCTATCCCTCTTGTGGGTGGAGCTTTTTCTATGGGTGAGATTAGAGGCAGCTGTGTTCCTGGGGGATCTTTAGACAGCCTGTTTATTGATGGGTGTAGTTGTGATCCTACCTGGATTATTGTTTGACCTGGGGCTTGGTATTGCTAATGGGTGGGACTGGGCCAGATTTTCCCAAAGTGGCCACCTCTAGAGGAACACACGCTGATGAATATTCCTGAGACCTTTGTCTCCAATGTCCTTCCCCCACAAGGAGCCACATTCACCCCCTGTTTTACCAGGAGAGCCTCCAATAACTGCAGTCAGGTCTGACCCAGATTCCTATGGAGCCTCTGTTTGCCTTGGCACCAAGTGCACGTGAAAGACTGTGTATGCCTTTCAAGAATGACATCTCCATTTCCCCCATTCCCATGGAACTCCTGCACACAATCCCCACTGCCCTTCAATGCCAGTTGCTCCAGGGGCTTTTTCTCCCAATTCCAGATCCCCAGGTATGGGGACCTGATATGGGGCTCAAATCTCTCACTCCTGTAGGTGAGTCACTGTGATACAGTTAGTTTCCAGTCTGTGGACTTCCAATCTGGCGGGTATGGGTTTGCTTATATCATGTAATTGCATGTTCTACCATCTACCATCTTGTTGTGACCTCCTCTTTGTCTTCTGGAGCATGATATCTTTTTGAAAGATTCAAGTCCACGCGATTGAAGGTTGTTAAGTATTTGATTGTAATTATATTGTTTTTATAAGATAAGGTGAGCTGTAGTCCTTCTGTTCTGCCATTTTTATCCCATCTTCTGCATTCTTTTTCTTATTATCTTCCATCATGGTCTATCCCAAGAGATTGGATATATTTCCTTGTGCTATAGAGTATGACTTTATAGCTTGTGCAATCTAAATATAATAGTTTGCATCTGCTAATCCCAAACTCCTAGTCCAAGGGAAAAAAAAACAGCTTTTTTAAACACAAACTACTAAAATAAAAATTAAAACAATAACACATCTTCTCTTGCCTAAACAGTTCCTTAAAATTTCTCAAGAGAAAACACAGATCTTAAAATATTTTCTAGCAGTAATAAAAGAATTTAGCCACCTGGGGGAGTAAACTTGATTTGTTCCAAATATTATTTATAAATTGTTAAATTGTATCTGGTTCATGACTAAAATTTTAAATGAAAACTATGATATATCTAGTTGTATCTGTTTATATTTTGTTAAAGATTTGGTATTTTTCTACCTCTAGATAGAATTGCCAAAATTAATTTATAAAAGAAATATATATAATTGGTTTTAACAAACAAATACTTATATAAAAATTATCAAAAACATAATAAAAAACTAAGCCTAATAATTTTCAAGTTTACATAATCTAGAATAATCTTTATTAAATAAAAGGAAATTTTAAGCTTGTTCAATTAATACAGGTGTTTCTTCAGAGTTTGCATTGAATGTAATGGAGTTAAACAACTTTTGCCCTACCTGGGTTTACTAGTCAAATGGACTAATGGTATCTATTGAAAAGTCTATTGGCAAAAGCAAGCAAACAACACAATGAGAAACTGCATTAGTGTATCATGAAGTTTTCATGAGTAATCTGGTATGATTGTTAAGAAGAAATAGACCAAAATGATGTGAGAATTTTTAAGTGAGCTTTTAACAATATTTGTTCTAAATGTGTCTACTTAAATAATTTCCTAAATCTCTTTGGTGATTTACATCCTTAGAGTTTGGCTAAGTTAAATTTAATGATTGGAGTTCACTGTATGTCCAGATCATTCCCAAATAAGATAAAGTGGTAAAATATGGGTTGCTAAACATGTCTAAGCTTATACCAAATTTTGACATCATATTATGGAGATACTCAGTATATTTGACTTTATTAGTAAATGTGTCTTTTGCCTTATTGAAAGATTGTACTATAAAATAGCACATGCTTCTAGAAATTATAAAATGTGTTTATAAGTCCTCTGAGCCACCAAGTGTTCACAATTGTTTACTTCTTTGTTTTAATTAAAAATTAAGATTCTAAGGGATTAAGATTTCTAATTAATATGTGTGGTTTCAGCTACCAGGTTTAATAAGAGAAATAGGATATATTTTGGGGTAAGAAAAATATGAAGTCTGGATATGATTTTCTTAAGGAAAAAGAAAGTGATTTTTATCCTAAAGCTGGTTATCTAAATGGGAAAGAAAACAAGAGACAAACTAGGACATAGAAAGTTGCAAAATACTTATAAATAAAAAATTTTTGGAAAGGGTTTTTGTGTGTAGTCAGGTCTGGGTAGGTTGGAATGACTTTTATTAGATAAATGATTTTTAATGTCAGAATAAACATGCAAAGTTACAATTTGGTTTTCTCTCTGTTCAAAGGAAAATGTTTTTGGTTTTTTTTTCCTTATTGATTTGACCTTGAGGATGGTAGATTATGAGGGGTTTTTCTTAAAGTAATATATTTAGGAAAAAACTAAAAATCCTGTGTCTTTTCAAAAATAGTCACTTATGTTTTGTGTTGCCTTTATCAGGTTTTTGATTACTTAAGCAAATATATACTTTTCCTTAGCTATATAAGCTTCTATATTTACTTGTGAAATCTTTGTTATTTTGGCTAAATAGATAACTAAGCATTTTAAGTTAAACCACCACTCAGGGCTATGGGAATCACAAGACAGTCTTTGCTTCTTCTTGGCTCTGGCAAACCCCATTTTAGGATTTGCAATCCTTCACCCACCATGGTATATTTTGAGAGACGAAACCTATGGCAGTTGAAACTTAACGCTCCCTTCTCGCTTCTGTAACATTGCTTGCTTGCTAAATATCAGTTGTGACAGTGTTTCGCAACAAAGGGTCAATAAAACCGGCCAAGACATAACAGGCTACTATTTAGAAACCACCCCCACAGGTCTGCAACTTTCAAAAGTCCCGCGCGGGCCAATTATAGCCAGTCACCAACCGCCACATCTGCTTCTGTAAACCTGCTTGTTTGCTGAATACGGATCACGCGATCCCAGGCCAATCATATAGCAGATGGTGTCCCAATTCAAATATCAGCCAATCGGCGCCCCCGACTTGTTTGTGTGTGCCCATAAAAACCCTGTACTCACTGCAGTCGGGGCCTCTTCGCGTCAC
>PVHT021183586.1:3315292-3384864 GCA_004024745.2 Catagonus wagneri
AGTAACGAGTGCGCGGGGGTCCAGGTTCGAACCTGCAATAAAGGACCCTTGCCGTTTTGGCTTTGACTTTTAACTCTGGTGTGCTCGTTTGGAGGGGGTCTCGAGACCGCGGGCATTACAATTTAAAGTAATTCAAATTGTAATTATTAGTGAGAATATTTCTATAAAGTTTTGAAAATGGTCTACCAGCAATGTCTGGTCTGTCAGGTTCATAACCTAGGGAAAAAAAAACCAATTTTGTGCCCAGACACCTCAGACCTCCTTCCTCTGGACTTTTTAAACACTTGCAACTTAAACTTCTTTCAACTTCCACTCAGTATGGTTGTGAAAATGTTCTTGTTATTCTATGTACATTTTCTGAGTGGATTGGTCTTCCCTGGCTGCGAGGCAGATGCCTTCACAGTGGCAATAAAACCGTTAGAAGATGTTTTACATTTGGGGTATGCCTTCCTCAGTATTCAGTGACCAAGGCACCAATTTCACTGGGCAAATAATGGGAGCCTTCATAGAAACCTTGCAAATTTCTAGGAAACTTTAGTGTCACTAGAACCCTCATTCATAAGGCAAGGTTGTCAGAACTAATAGAAAAACTACACTTAAGAAAAACAAAGTAATTACACAGAACTGAATGAACTGATGAATATGATTTTAATTTTTATGACCCTTTGTTTAAATATTGGTAATTTCTTAATCTTTGTTCTCCAGACATAAGGATTTTTTCCTAGATACAAGGATTTTTAAAAAAAGATTTACAGTAATTTGGTGAATTATATCTAAGTGGAATCAAAACATTTATCTTCGTCTTTTTTTTTGTCTTTTTTGTCCTTTTATGGCCGCACCTGCGACATATGGAGGTTCCCAGGCCAGGGGTCCAGTCAGAGCTGTAGCCACCAGCCTATGCCACAGCCACAGCAATGTGGGATCCGAGCCATATCTGACACCTACACCACAGTTTATGGCAATGCTGGATCCTTAACCCACTGAACAAGGCCAGGGATTGAACCTGCAACCTCATGGCTCCTAATCAGATTTGCTTCCGCTGTGCCACGATGGAAACTCCTATCTTTGTCTTCTTAAATTTTCCCTTCAGGATTCAAAAACCATCAATACATATTTTTATTTTCTTTGCAATACAGCTGTTTTCACAAGTTTGGTATGAATCTATTCTTATTGCAGTATAAAAGGGAAACATTGGTTATACTACCAAGACTTTGGCTGGAGTGTAATATTTGAATGAGACACATGTAGACACAGACCAAATAGTTATGATCAGACAGATTGAAAGGACTATATGGAGACATTAAAGTCATTTGGAAAAATGGTCTGATACCTTGCTTATAGGTTTCCTGGCAACCTTACTGATGAGTAAGAAATTTTACTTCCTGGAAGGCACAGGAATCAAGAAGAATGGAATTCACTCAAAACTATAGATATTGAAGGCAAAGTTTGATGGCAAATGTTTGGCTTGGCTCCTCAGCTTTAAGAAACTATTAAAAGTTCAATATGGAAATTCCATATAAAAAGTTCTACCAAAGCAGATTTAAAAAGGCCTTTATGGTGAATTGCTATTCTCTTTTGACTTATATAATCAGGCCAATTTATTAAATCTAGATTTATTTTCTGAAGAAATTAGTCTTAATCTAGTTACCTTTGGTAGAAATGAAGGTGATTTTAGAGAGAAAAATTATATTTTTATTAAACTATAATACAGATATTAGAATTGTAGCTATCAAGTGCTACTAATTTCTTTTAAATTTTTTTATTAGAATATTGTATGTTAGAATCTATTGCATTAATTTTCCTTTAAATTTTGTTATGTACCTCAAAACTGGACTGGATTGGATTTTTTTCAACTTTCCTCCAACATCTGACTACAACTCTCTAAACTACATTTCCAATTTTCTCCTATCCTTTGACTTGGAATCATTGAAAACTGTTGAGAACTGCTCCCCGTTTTTGAAGCCCTGCAAATTGAAACTAGATAGCAACGTAAATTTCAGAGAGATTTTTACAATAGTTCATGTTTAAACAACTGTCATGTCTACTTCCATATAAGCCACTCAGAAAGTTTACTTGAACACTTGATGGCATCACCAGACATTTCCAACTGCAAAAATGCTGTCATCCTGACATCTAGAATTCTCCTTGACTGATTGACAATTGGGCTCAAAAACTGATTTATAATATGCTCCAATTATTAACCTTATTTTCCTTGTGTTTCTATACAAGTGCCTCTTATTAAATACCTGATTACTTCCACCATAGGCCTAACATTTTTTTGGGGTCTATCTGCATCACTGCCTCCTGAAATGAGATACAACTATTTTACTGAGCTGACTTGTTCTCAGAACTAAGAAACTAGTTCAATGAAATGGAGGACTCTACTAACTCATTCTCTCTCTCTGCAATCATCATCTCAGCTTTTAATAAGTGAATCTTCCAGGGAAGTTTCAGAAGAGGGATCTGTTAGGATAAGTGACATGCCCCAATGCCATATTGATTATTTTAAATTTACATAAGAAAGAGTCAACACAAGTGGGACACTCTGATCCTTCTTTCTGACTCATTGAAAGCATAAAGTAAACCTCTCATGTGAAAGGTACACTCCATGCATCTGGAGGTGAAAGGACATCCTTATAGTCAAAGATAGGGGCTGAGAAGCTTGCATATAAATAAACTTTGTTAACTCAATTTACTACCCCAAGTCCAAATTGTTTAGATTCTTCATTAATCAGGCCTCCAAAACCCCAGTTTCTTTGTTCTATCAGTTCCTCACATAATTATTGTTTCTTTGTCTAAAAAGTATAAAAGCTGCCTGTTTGTCCACTTCTTAGTTATTATAAGAGTACATGGGGAAATATTGGATCATTCATGGTTTATATAATCCATGGATGGTTCTGAACCTGGCAATATGTTGTTAAGCAGAGGAGAGAAAGAAAAGGTTTCTTTTCTCCAGGTAGGGTAAACAGCTTGGGTAAATGTAAAGTGAAGTTTAATAAACAATGAATATCCTAATTTGGCTAAGGCATTCACTGAAAGTAATATTATGGATAAAAGCATTCATCTTGGGTATGGAAAAAGAAATTATCAAGCATTTCATAAGCTAGCTGAGAGGTATTTTTAAATATATGGTTCCACCTATGCTCCCAGAAACAAATTCTGTTTTTTTCCTAAAGAATTTTATAAAGTACTTGGTCCTAAATAATACTTAGTCCTAAAATACAGAGGCATCCCCCCCCCCCGTTAATTTGGTAGACACCCAAGGAACATAAACCTCTTCACAAATGTGATGTTGTTTCAGCTTGCTTCCAAATGCTTGTGTTTTTAAATTTTCCAGTGTTTTCCTTCTAGAAAAGGGTTGTCAAGGATGATTACAGAATGTTCTTTGAAACGTAACTAGTAACACATTGAAAGAGGCTGCCTCAGTGGACTTAATACATAGCTGCCTCCCACATATGGAATCTCCCTACCAATAGAATAGAAATTAGGAAGTGTATTTCTTCAGTCTGGAAACTTGCCTTCATTGTTTGTGTTGGCTGCACAAGAGGGTGAGTGGTTATTTACATCACTGTTCTGACTGCAGGGCACTTTTGATTCTTCATTTACAGTGTTTGGAAGGTTGTGAAAAGAAATATACAGCACACAGTTATTTTCATAGACTTCCTTCAGAGTAGTACAATTACTACAAATATTGTCTTAGTTTCCTATTAAGGCAATCAGAACATAATTTCACCCAGAATAGAATGTAAGCAAAAGAAAGAGAAAGGCTTAAACCAGCTAATATTTATACCCAATGATAGAATTTTAAAATACATATTTAGTAGGATCCTATTTATTTTCAAGTTATAATTTCCATTTAGTTTGGAATTTAGGGATGTATTGGAAATAAGGTTTTTACTTCCACTTCATATTTTTCTGTTGTTTTCTATTGATGTCTGCGTATAGACATCATTTTTGCTAGTTTCTTTGTGCTCAAACTTGGATAATACACAGAAACAATTTAAAATCACTGGGCTTCCTTCCTGGGCTGAGGGGCACCTAGAGGACCAGATCTTTTTTGCACAACTTCTGCATCCCTTCATGAAAAACCAGGAATCCTTAAAACATATTATGTTATGACCAAGATGTCAAAAGCTGTCTTGCAGTGGATGATATTAAAATTAATTAAATAAAGAATTGTGTGAAAAATAGTATGCATAAGTGTTTGGGGGTTTAGGGTTTTTTTTGTTTCGCTTTTTTTTGGGGGGTGCACATGTGTTATATGGAAGTTCACAGGCTAGAGCTACTACTGCAGACAAACACCACAGCCACAGCAACACAGGATCTGAGCCACCTCTCTGTGACCTTTACCACAGCTCACAGCAATGCTTGATCCCTGACCCACTGAGTGAGGCCAGGGATCAAACCTGCATCCTCATATATTAGTCACGTTCATTTCTGCTGTGCCACAGTGGAAATCCCAGGGATTTTTTTTTTTTAAGTTCTTTCTGGCCAGCGATATACACATACATATACTGTAGTTGATGTATAAAAGTTTTCCTGAATTCTTTCACAGTGAGGTTTTCCTTTCTTTCTCCTTTATCTAGAGAGGCCAAGAAGTAAAGTAAATGTGTGAGGAAAGCCATAGGGAAGACTTAAGACATAGCAGAAACTGTGGCAAACTGAAGAGCATAGCTAGTCCAAAACTTATTTTTTCCCTTGTAAAAATATGGGTTAGTATGGTTGAATATTCAATTTTGTAAAAGTAGGTAGAGGAGTTCCCGTCATGTTTCAGTGGTTAACAAACCCGACTAGTATCCATGAGGATGAGGGTTCAATCCCTTGCCTTGCTCAGTGGATTAAGAATCTGGCATTGCTGTGAGCTGTGGGGTAGGTCACAGACACAGCTCGGATCCTGCATTGCTGTTGCTGTGGCATAGGTTGGCAGCTGTAGCTCTGATTCGACCCCCTAACCTGAGAGCTTCTATACGCAGCCATTACATCCTTTTTAGGTGTGGCCCTAAAAAGACAAAAGATAAACAGAATAAAAGTAGTTACAATACTGCAATTTGATATAAAATTTCCCAATTTCAAAATGTTTATATTGTGAGCATGACTGAAAAGGTATCTGGGCTTCAAGGCCATTACTTTATTTTTGTCTTTTGTCTTTTTATGGCAGCACCCATGACATGTGGAGGGTCCCAGGCTAGGAGTCCAATCACAGCTACAGCCTACACCACAGCTACAGCAATGCCAGATCTGAGCCATGTCAGTGGCCTACACCATAGCTCACAGCAACACCAGATCCTTAACCCACTGAATCCAACTAGGAACTAGTTGGATTGAACCTGACACCTCATGGTCCTAGTCAGATTTGTTTCCACTGCACCATGATGGGAACTCCAAGGCCACTATTAACATTCCTTGTAAACTTTGTTTGGTAACAAATTTGGCAAATGTTTGGCTTCCTGAAGAGGGAAAGCCAATTAACTATGTCCAAGATCCATGTTGAAAACAACTATTTTATTTAAAAATAAGTGTTATGTACAAATGATTTGTAAATTTTATATCATTTATCAGTACTTAAGCATTTTACACCCATATCTCCAATTATCTATCCAACTACCCACACATTCATCCATCTATCAATACACACATACCTATGAAGTGTAGCTCAAATAAGCTAAGCTACAAACTCTTGAGATCTAAATCTTAACTCTGCAAACTATTAGTGAACTCATCAGTGCCTTAGTTTCCTCATTTGTAAAATGTAAGTAATGACAGTCACTGGAGCATAGGATTGTTCTGAGGACTGAGATTACTTTTGGCTCTGGATCTCCATTAAGTTTCTGGGCATTTTCATGTCTGATCCTGAGGAAAAAAGAAGTGATATCAATGATTCCCTTTCTACTCACCAGTGCAAGATGCTTATGTGAACTGAGGTTTGGCACTTGGAGTAAAACCTGAGCACTTCAGCTACCAACCCATAGCACCCCCCAAGTGTAGCTCAGGGTGGAGACCAGGAGTAAGGCACTCTGTGCTCTGGAAAAACTGGAAGAATGTGCCTTCAAAAAGTTAGATAGTTTTAGGAGGAGATTTTTTTTTGTCTTTTTGCCTTATCTAGGGCTGCTCCTGTGGCATATGGAGGTTCCCAGGCTAGGGGTCTAACAGGAGCTGTAGCTGCTGGCCTTCACCACAGCCACAGCAACATGGGATCCGAGGTGCATCTGCAACCTACACCACAGCTCACGGCAATTCCAGATCCTTAACCCATTGAGCAAGACCAGGGATCAAACCCTCAACCTCATGGTTCCTAGTTGGATTCTTTAAACACTGAGCCACGATGGGAACTCCTAGGAGGAGATTTTATAAGCCTGATTTTTGCATCTACTCATATCTAGAAAAACATTAAAATCTGTCAGTGGTGACTAATGTCTGTGACTAGCAGCAACCTTCATGAGACCAGCAGCAAAGATCTGTAAAATGTGTACATGGCTGCATACACCTCCCCCTTCACATTTATGACATATCTTTAAAGCAGTAGTTCAGAACTATCTGAAATACTGCCTCCTGGGCTGTAGTTAGTGGGCAAAACAAAAGATGTCATGGTCACCTGTGAGAACAGCCACTCCCCAGTGTGGGCCAATGAGCCCTGAGGGAACTCAGGAAAGCATTATCAAACAAGTGATTCTGGTGAGCCCAGATCTTTATGTCTTCCCATAGACATGGTTTTCTGTAAACCTGGTTATCTGTAAATCTTTTGTTCCTACTACCTCTCCCTTGTTACCAAAAACTCATATATCCTATCTTCCCCCCTTGCCTCGGAGCAGTTTTCAGGGCTACCTGAGACCTGTTCCCCAGGCTTAAGTCCTAATTTCACCCCAAATAAAACTTAACTCTCAACTTTCAGATTGTATTTTTTTTCAGTCCACACTTAGATAAAAACCTGAAATGAGAACAAGAGCTCTCTGGTTAGGAATTATAGTGTAAACTCTTTTTATAGAGTTTGAGGAAAACAACATTGTCACAAAGCCCTTAGACACTAGAATTTCTGTGACTAAAGCTAGGCTGTTTTAAAAATAAACCATGCATCTCTATACATTTTTTTTTCAGGTGGTGGCTTGTAGGCATGTCTTTCTTATGTCAGCCTTAAAAAAATGCACAACCTAAAAAGATTTATTTGGCAAAATGAGGACTTAAGACTAGAGGGCAACATTTAAGTAACCCTGAGAAAACTGCTCTGTGGAGGTGAGGCAGAATTTAGTGTACATAAGAGTTTTTGCAACAGAGGGTAGGTAATAGGAAAAAAAGACTACTTCTAATAACAGGAAAACAGCTCAAGTTGAGGAATTTAGCACTTTTATACATGAAGGTGCAAAGGTCTGGGCTCACTGAAATCATTCCCTTGATATGCACCTCAGCTATCTGGGGCCAGTACCCTGTATTTTCACAGCCTGAGTTTCTTCAGGGCTTGCTGTTAGGATTGGCTGCTGTCTGATGGCTGCTAGATGGCAGACATTCTTTGTTTCCTTCCTGAGTTTCCTCAGAGCTCACCAGCAGACAGGAATACATTTTACAGAAGTGTGTGCTGGTCTTGTGAAGGTTACTGCTAGTAACAAGAGGAAGTCTTCAGTCACCATGAATGATTTTACTGCTTTTCTAGATATGAGAAGATGCAAGATTTGGGCTCATAGTAATCTTCTCCTAAGACTATCTAATTATCTGGAGACCTGTTCTGCCAGTTTTCCCAGAGCACAGGGTGCCTCACTCCTGATCTCCACTCTGAGCTCCACTCAGGGGGTGTTGTTGGTCAGCACCTTTGGTGGCTCATGATTCAATCCATGTAGAAACAGATGACAAGTGATGACAAGTGCCAATTTCCATTTCACACAAAATATACATTCTCTTTCTCTCTCATACCTATTTCACAAAATGGAAATTAATTCTTTGTTATAAGATAATTTAGAATAATCTCGCTCCAAATAGTAAAGATTTCAGTGCATTCAAAGTACAAATCGATGAAAAATTGGTTTACACATAAGTTTACAGGAATAGAAACCTATTGTATAAAGGCTGTTATAGAGCTCAATCTAAAAAGCTTTAAAATGTTATATTGTTTAAAATCAAACTAATTCATCACCCCACCCATCTCAATTCTCTCAAAGATGTTTTTGTTTAGTGTTTTGAATTGGTGTCCAAACTGAGCAAGCACTGCACAAAATTCCCATAATAGTGAATATACAGCCCAGATATAGAATTAAATATTTTGGAGGAGAGACTACTTATTGATTTCCTGTCAGTAAAAATTAATTGATAATTTTCTAAAGCAAAACCAAACATAAAATTTCAAATTAGAAAGGGTAGTTGCTCCACTCCATATGAACTGCATGTCTCATTTATGTTGCTCTTTTTCTGGTTATTTGTAGGTTAGTCCGAAAAGAAAACAAAACTCAGGCTTAAAAGCATTCATCATGGGAAATTCTGACAGAACTTTCTGACAGGCCATCAAAGTGCTATTTAACATACTAGCTATAAACATGTAAATAGTACCCTTGTAGCCGGGTGATACAAAAACAAAAACAAGATCACACAGATATCCTCTCCCTGAGATGGACCTTGATTTCCATCTGCCTGGTCTTTCAAAGCTTATTGTACCATTAATTACCACTTGTACTTCTGGTAGCAAATATAAAAGTCTTTGGCTTACTTACATTGACATAAATTTAATGCATATAACTGGATGATAAATGGTACATTTTCTGTTTTCTGTGTTTAGCTGAGGGCCCCAAATTTGAAGTTAATATGTGTTAAATGACAATGGATTTTAAAGAGGGATGTTATATCCATTAGCATTTAGACTTGAAAATGAGCAGGGCACCAAGGGGCCTTCCCAGGTATAAAGACCTCTGTATCCCTTGCTTCTTATTTGTAGCAAATGCTTTAGACTCCTAGGCTTTCCCTGAGTTACAAGAAGCATAATCAAGCAGTTAATAATTAGAGAAGTGAGAGAATGCAGAAAAAAGGAAAAGTAGTCAAGCCAGAAAAGTAGTGATAGCTTAAAAAAACAGTTTAGCAACAAAACATTTGCAGGACTCCTAGGATATAGATAAAAATCTGACACATATCCATCCCTGAGTTGTTCTGTGGAAAGTGAGTACTCCATTACCAGGTGGAGAATGTTTGACTGCAATATGACCACAAGCACATACATGGGCAATATGACCAGAAGCATATACATAGGTCCCAGACCGGTTGTGTTGTAAAACTCAGCCTTTGTCCACCAGTGCCAAATAGGAACTCAAAGAAAGAGTTTTGGGTGAAAGAGAAATATATAGCTTTATTGCCTTGACAGGCAAAGGTGGCCACAGCAGGCTAATGTCTTAAAGACTCTGCCTCCCCCCTCCCTTGGGAGAGATTAGAAGGTGGTTTTATAGTTTGGAAGTAAAAAATAGGGCACCCGATAAGGATCAGGGTAGATGGGGGCTTGCATTGTTTTTCAAAGCTGATGTTTAGGTGGTTCCTGGATTGGTTGTGATGATCCTTCTTTTGGAATGAAGAATGCTTCATTAACATCTTCCATTTGTTGGGGGTTTTAGTTCTGTGGAGTAATTCAAAGATATTGTTATGTATATTCCTTGAGGAGGAACAAGGACCCTGCACCAGGTCTGCATTATTGTCTCTTGACTGTTCATCTCTGGTCTCTGCATCCCCTCCCTTCCCTGATTAGCAACTGTTTGAACCTTCTTTTTTGGAATGCAGGGAATGTCATGAAGGCTGAAGCCCATTCCCACAAAAATAAGAAACGGGGACACAGAAAGACTTGTGTTCCCAGGAGCCCCACAGGATCCTGCTTGGTTTCAGTTGGAACCAGAAAGTTGGTGACTGAGATTCCCAAAATCTTACCTTGTCACCTCACCATGAGATCCTTACCATGAGATCCTTACCCTTAATGTTGACTTTTAAAACCCTTGTATGAGAACCTTCAGGGAGTTCAGTTCCTTTAAGCATTAGCTCTCTTTTTTGGCACCCTGCAAATAAACACTGTACTTTTCTTCACCAGAAACAGGTGTCAGTAGATTCGACGCCAGAAAGATGTTACTGGAATCAGGATTCTTGTTCACGGGGCTGAAGAATGAACTTCATGAACACGCAGGCAGCAAGCAAGGAAGCAAAGTCTTTATTATCAGAAAGAAAACACCTCCCAGGACTGCTGGGGGGGGGGAAGAGCCCCCTCTGTCTATTGTCCTATAGGGGTTTTTATCCCTTAAAGATGGTGGTTACCAACGTGGGGTAAAGGAAAACATTTTCTCCCATTGGCCTTGCCCAGTTACCTATATCAGTCCTTGTCCAATAGGGATCTTAGGGTGGAAATGTCCTATAAGTTTCATGGTTTCTTTGCCCTTCTTTTCCCATAGACTGAATCACAGGGGATTAAAGATTAATGTCCATCTGGGCATTCATTTTGGAATGAAGAATGCTTCATTAACATCTTCCATTTGTTGGGTGTTTTTGGTTCTGTGGAATAAATAAGGCCTGTGTGGATGTTACTCCCTGGAGCACTTAAGTCACAAATGTTAATCAATAGCCGTATCAAAGAATGCATCAAATCCCATGCTCCTGCACTGACTACCTGAGTTATTATTCTGCCTCAGGTTGACTTTGCTCCACTTAGGGTGAGTGAATTTGAGTTCAGTTTGTTAAGTAGTGAGATCTAAACTGCTTCTGTGATCCTATATAAGAATTTAAAATATATGTAGAATTTTATCCTATATAAGAAACAAAAGTTTGAATATAGTGATAGGGTAAATAAAAGAGAATTGGTGCTACCTTGGGATTCTTAAGAAAACTAGCCCTGTGTCTACTAGAATATATGCTGGTTTGCTCCAGAGACCATGGGATTTTGCTTTGATCTGGAAAGGCTGTGTGAAGATGACCATGAGGGAAAATGAAGGTCGAGGCTGAAGAAAGGAACCAGAGTTGGGAAGGGCAAATATGTGCTTTGTTTCCCAGTGCCAAAGTGGACAAGTAGCTGGCTTAAGCCATTTGGGAGTATGTCATTTGGGAGGACTGTCTGCCAGAGAAAAGTTACCACAGAAGCAAGAGCCTAAGTAAGTGTGTTTTTGAAGCAATTAATGAGGGGTTGACACAAAGCTAGAGGGAAAGGCAATGGCTGGGGCAAGCAACTTGGTAGACCCCTGGATTTCTATGGAGTCACAGAAAGACTCTGTCTCCCACCTACAAAAGGATGCTAGGGAATATTAGCCTCAATCAAGTAAGATTTTCCTCTCTTTCTCTCCCTTCCCCATTCTGGAATGACCAGAGGCAGCATAGCCAGTTGGAATGAGATTGCAAAAAGAGCAGGAATCAATAAATCCCCTCTCTGCCACCTTCACTTTGCATTGGATGGGAGTTGATATTCTTATTTAGATCTGACTTGATAGGTTAATTCCTAAAAATGGGATTGTTCTAGTGCTTAAAATTGGGATCTTCTTGAGATATTATTAGAGACAGGGAAGAGAGATTAGAAGGGAGATTACAGTGGGTTTGAGGGACTTTCCCGAGGAAAGATTTCTCTGATGGGCAAACCTGAATTGGCCTATTACTTCAATCTCCATAACAATTTTATCCTTTTTTACTGTGCTTTTCCTGGTAACTTCCCATAACTGAACGTCCTTCCCCTCAACATCTTTTGTTAACAAGGATAGTATTTAAGATGAGGGCTTTGACAATTATAGTGAGGTACTCGGTTTTCCTGGGTCTCTCCCCATGTATACGTTAGTAAATTTCTGTTTGGTTTTCTCTTGTTAATCTGTCTCATGCCAATTTATTCTTAGACCAGCTGGAAGATTTTAAAAGACAGAGAAAATTTCTTTTTCCCTGATAATTGTAAAGAAATCACAAAAGTTGATAGTTAAATTTCCCAGGTGTGTTTTGTTGGATTTTTATTGTCTTTTTCTCATCCACTAGATATAAAATGTAAACTATTATAAAAGGCAACATGGATTTTTTTTAAAGTCAAGTCTTTAAAAAATTACTAGCTAAAATGAGTATATGACCTAAGGTAAATCAACGCTTTAAAAATTTTTATTAAAAAATGTGATTTTTGATTAGATCAGATCATGATTTAAAGATCATCATTAAACTATAGACCATGGAGAACAAGGTCAGGTGATGTTCTCAATCTAGAATGAATGATGACCTCTGTTTTTTTTTTTGTCTTTTTGCCTTGACTAGGGCCACACCCACGGCATATGGAGGTTCCCAGGCTAGGGGTCTAACAGGAGATGTAGCTGCCAACCTTCACCAGGGCCACAGCAATGCAGGATCCGAGCCGTGTCTGCAACCTACAACACAGCTCATGGCAACGCTGGATCCTTGACCCACCCACTGAGGAAAGCCAGGGATCGAACCTGCAACCTCATGGTTTCTAGTCGGATTCATTAACCACTGAGCCAGGATGGGAACTCCGAATGATGACCTCTGGATTTAACACATATGTCAGTAATAATTTGATACCTTAGATTCAGTCAATGAACTTAATTTTTTGTATTTTATGGCTAATTTTTTATTTTTTAAATGATTTCTTTTTTATTATAGTTGGTTTAGAGTGTTCTGTCAATTTTCTAATGTACAGCAAAGTGAACCAGTCATATATATATATGTATATATATATATATATATATATATACATATATATACATATAATCTTTTTATCACTAGTCCATGAACTTTGTCTCAAAAAGATGTTCAAAATGTTTGGAAAAATGAAGCTGGGGGTAAACAGAAGCAGCTATTTGCTAGCAAAACTTTTTCTGACTTTCTGCTGAATTGACACAGTGGTCTCTGAGAGAATATTTTGATTCACTCCCCTTCTGGTTTTTACTACAGACAAATATCACATTCTCCTTTCATGCTGCTTTAATCCTCCTCTCATCAGGGAAATTTTTATCCACACTTGGAGACTTGACTCAACTGACTACAGCCTTACAACTCAGTCTAGCAGACTGCAGGTTACATGATCAATATTTAGCTTTGTTTCCTTATATCACTCTCTGAATCTCTGGGGAAGGTTGAATATCTTGAGGAATTCAGCTAAATTTTGAATCCCGGGCTCCAATAATATCGGAATTTGATAAGGGAAGGAGAAAGGAATTGGAATTGTCATATCTAAAACCCTAAAATGCTGAAGATGAAAGATATAAAAAAAACATGCAAGGAAAGGAAGAGACAAACAGTGTCAGAAGGCTAGAAGAGTGTGTTTCCACTGCAGAATGTATGAGGAGATAAATTGCCAATGGAAGACTGAACTATTACGCTTTACAGTAACATTATAGACCAAAATGCTCAGATGGGAAGAGTGACAGCTGAGGCTGAGCTTGGCCCCTCTCTTGCCCTGCTATACCCATCCATCATTTCTATCACTCAGTGTTTTTCTCATATATGCAGAAGGGGAGAAAATATACGTGTCCTTTATTTTCTATGAAATGTCTTTGGGAAAGTGATAAAAAAATAAATTAGGGAACTGAGCCTTACATAAGCTGTGGAGGATGCTGTAATTAATGCTGAAGTGCAGATGTATCACTGAGATGCTACACTGAAACCACAGTTTCTTTGTGGATTTTTATCATTACCTGCTTATTGTATGAGTGGAAAATTCATGCAAAAATATTCTACACCTAATATATTGTGGATATCAATAATTGGTGAATGATAAGAACATTACATGATAATGTAGAAATGTTCAATTTTGCTATTAATTATTATTAGAAGGCAGGAAAGCAGGAACATCCTGCTTCAAAATTTTTATTTTATTTTTTTCTACCCTGGCTTAATTGAGTGGAAAAAATGTGCTAGATTGTTTTGAGTAAAACTCCTAGGACAGATTTCTTTCCAGAAAAGACTTCACATCTAAAAGAACAAGATGTGGGAATTCCCCCTGTGGCTCAGAGGTAACGAACCTGACTAGCATCCATGAGAATGACGGTTTGATCTTTAGCCTCACTCAGTGCGTTAGGGATCCAGCATTGCTCTGAGCTGTGGTGTAGGTCACAGATGTGGCTCAGATCCCAGATTGCTATGGATGTAGAGTAAGTCAACAGCTGCAGCTCCAATTCAACACCTAGCCTGGGAACTTCCATATGCCATGGGTGCAGCCCTAAAAAGCAAAAAGATTCAAATAAAACAAAATTAAAGAACAAGATTCATTTATTCACTTGCATACTAATTCAGTGAACTCATGCTCTCTCTGGGGTTTTATTGAGAGGCATATTTTAAGTTGGAACTATCTTATAACATGGTACTTATGGTTCATATTGACAAATAAAAATTATTGAGTGTTAAGCATTATACATATAGTCTCTTCTATCCTATGAACAACCTTATGGCATAGAATATGACACAGAATCACTACTATTAGTTTCATTTCATAAATAAGGAAACTGAAGCAAGAGGAGGTTATGTAATTAGTCCAAAGTCATACACTTAGTAAGTAATGGACCTGGAATTTGAACTTGAGTAGTCTGGCTCCAGACCTCAAATAGGACTTGTGCATACAACTTGAGGTGGAGAATGAAGGACAACAAAGTGAATCCAAGTATGTGGTGAACTTGCATCTATTTACAAGTGTAAACACTGTTTCTTCTGCTGCTTTCCTGACTTGTCTTACCCCCACCTCCCTTCTCTCCAATGTTCCTTATCTTGCTCATTGCCTTTGCTTCACTCTAGATACTAAAACCTATAGCTATTTTTTTCTTCTCACTCTATTTCCTACTCCTGGTTGGTATCATCAATTCCAAGATTAGTAATCAATAAGTAATTGATTTCCAAATATACATTTCGCTTCATTTGTTTTTCTTTTTAGGGCTGCACCCACAGCATATGAAATTTCCCAGGCTAGGGGTTGAGTTAGAGCTACAGCTGCAAGCCTACACCACAGCCAGAGCAACACCAGATCTGACCTGTGTCTTTGACCTACACCACAGCTCATGGCAATGCTGGATCAATAACTTCATTAAGCAAGCTCAGGGATCAAACCCTCTTTTTCAGGGATACCGGTCGGGTTATCACTGAGCTACAATGGGAACTCCCAAATATACATTTCTATCTTGAACTTCAAACTTCTGTCTGCACCCGGTTGTCCCGTGAGCTCCTGAAACTGAATGTGTCTAAAAATGACTCTGTGCCTTATTGAATAGGTATGATCTCAGATTTTTTTTTCTTCCTGTATTCTGTTTTGGTTAATGATATCATAATCCTTATTTGCAGTCTTTTGCTGGTGATTTCTACTTTTCAGTCTGCTAAACTCTACTTACTTGAGGTCAGAGATCATCTCTCTCTCAATTTTATTGATGCATAATTGATACATAGCATTACATTTGTTTCAAGTGTACAACAAAATTTTTATACACCTATTGTGAAATGATCACAGTAAATCTAGCTAAGATCTATCACCACACTCTTAAAATTTTTTTTCTTGTGATAGGAATTTTTATGACCTACTCATACTCCCCCCTCACCAAAATCACACATATACTGACATTCCCCTCTACCTCTCTGAAGTGGTTTCTTGGAGCTATTTGAAATGCTGACTCCAGAATATAGTCCTAATTTTTCCCTAAATAAAACAATGCCCAACTCTCATGTTGTGCAATTTTTTGGTCAACACTTTATTTTTTTAAATTTTATTTATTTATTTAATTTCTTTATTTTAATTTTTTATTTTTTGTGGAAGTATAGTTAAATTACAAGGTTGTGATAATTTCTTCTTTCCAACAAAATGACCCATTCTTTCTCAAATTCTTTTCCCACATAGAATATCACAGAATACTAGGCAGAGTTCTCTGTGTTACACAGCAGGTCCCCAAAAGCCAATCATTCTATATACCTGTGTTCAGTCAACACTTTCTACTTGAAACTTTATCTTAAGCTCATTCTAGAGAGGTTTTAACATCACTAGAATTATTTTTTTCCACAAAGATCAGTGAAATTATGCATTAAAATATTAATGTTGTATTATGATGCTGATGAGAGTGTGACTAATTTTTTTGCAATCAGAAAAGGGAAACTGCTTGCTTCTTATTTGGGGGGAGGAAGAAATTTTCATATACACTTCTAGGTTCTTCTGGCCGATCTAAGGATTAAATAGGCATGAAACAAATTAACAGGAGGAAATCAAACAAAAGTTAATAACATGTATACTGGGAAGAGATGCAGGAAAACTGAGTTAACTCACCAATATTACTAAAACTCTCACCTTAAATATCATTTTCAGCCAACTACAAAGGAGGATGTTGAGGGTAATAATTTTGTTATAGGCTTCCAGTCCCTTTCAAGGAAGTTAAACCTGAAAGTCTCTGGCCACATCTCACTGTAATGTACCTTTTCCTACCTTGGTCAGCCTGGGCTTCTCAATCCCTGCTAGAGATAGAATGTGGCCAAGAACTCACCTGGCTACCATGTAACTTATTCCCCATGCAAATAAGGTCTCCTGCCCAAGACAAGTCATAAAATTAAATTGGGTCTCAACTCAGGTTGCATTGTGGAGTATAAATACTATTGCAGAGTGAATCAGGCCCTCTTTTTTAACCAGAGTGCACGTGAATCCTATATCCCTCTCTAAAAATGTACTTTGCTTTAATAAATTTGTAAAACATTACCCATTCCAATGCTTTGATATAGTGAGACAGGGACCAAGGGAACTGAGATATTGATTTGGGGTCATTAAGTATAGGAAGGCAATTGACAGGGAGAAAGGAAACATGTTTGGTAAAGAAAGGTTTGGTGTGCTATACAGAGACAATGGGCCACAGAGAGCAACTTTAGAAATGAGATTTTGCTAGCTTCCTCTTTTTCTACACACCTAATTTAAGTTATAGTTATCCATGAGGGCAACTTTCTTCTTTTAATAGCTCCTATATCTACATTCTTTAGGCGGGGAACAAAGTTTCTTCCTGAGTCTTTTGGGCTTTGATTGTTTTCAGCTCAAAATACTTCTTTTTTTTTGTCTTTTTGACTTATCTAAGGCTGCACCCGTGGCATATGGAGATTCCGAGGCTAGGGGTCTAACAGGAGCTGTAGCTGCAGGCCTTCGCCACAGCCACAGCAATGCAGGATAGGAGCCGCGTCTGCAACCTACACCACAGCTCATGGCAATGCCGGATCCTTAACCCACTGAGCAAGGCCAGGGATTGAACCTGCAACCTCATGGTTCTTAGTCGGATTCATTAACCACTGAGCCACGACAGGAACTCCTCAAAATACTTCTTATACCAAAGAGACATTTCGAAGCGGCAAATTTTATTCGCATACACTATCAATTCATTGAACAAGCTTTCCCCTAAAATATTTTCAAAGTGGCAGATGCTATCTAGGTATTTTTCAGCAAGGTTGAGACTTGACATTTTATCCAGGGATGGTTTGAGTGTACTAAAATTTTATAGATTGCTGGTGAACAAAGGGAATTATGAAGAGAATTCCTCAGTGTTTCTATACAGTGAAGATTCCAGATTGCTAAAAGATTATAAGTGCACATTATGGAATGTTTTAAAGTCAAATTCAAGCAATAATAATAAGGTATCATCTTGTTTAATGATAAATAGGATCCAATACTAATATTTTATCAGTGAAAAAATATTGCTGCCATATCAGTAAACAAAGGATGTTTCAGCCATCAAGGCACTATAGCCACCAAAATGGTGAGCCCTGAGGGACCTCAGGATGAAGACAAAAAGCTGCATGCTGCCAAGCCTATCAGTCATTGTAGCCATCTGACAACTCTGCAACCTGAGGGGACTCAGAATGAGAAAGCACAGGACACTTTCCCAGAAAAGCTGAGGTGCATATCAAAGAAATGAATTCAATGAGCCCTGACTTTTGCATCTTCTCATAATTAGAAAAGTGCTAAATTCCTTAACTTGACATATCTGGTTTTCTTTAGCTAACAACGATATTTTGATGTTCTGACAACCTGGTTATTGTCACAAAAACTCCTGTATACCCTGGCTCCTCCTTTACCTCTTCAGAGCAGTCTCTCAGAGCTACCTTGATGCTGTGTCCCAGGATTAAGTTTTCAGTTTTGTCCACTAAATAAAACATAATTCAAATTTTAGGTTGTATATATTTTCAGTCAATGCCTTATATTAAATTCTGTCTTATAAACAAGAGTATTATGCATGATTCATTCTTAATTCATTGACAAAATTTTAAATGTTGGATTTTGAATAGATGTGGAAGTCTGCTTAGATGTCATATACAACAAACAGAAGATACTACCTAACTTGCCCAAAAAGTGAGGAGGATTTCCAAAAGGAGATAAGTCTTGAGATAAATTTCAAAGAGTGAATGACATAGAGATAAAAATGAGAATTTGGTGAAAAGTAGAAAGTAATGTAATGAAAGACATGCAAAAGTGAGCTGAATACAAATTTTAAAAAGATAAACTTGAAATCATATTCAAACCACCCTGAAGAAAATGTAAGTCAAACCTGTAGATAATGGGTTTTATATCATTTAAACTTAGCAAAATGAATACAGTGGGTTCCATATGAGAGCTGAACTGTACTTAAATGAGCTCTATACTTATCAGTATTCCTTCTATATTCCTTAGTTACATTTTCTTCATCACAATTGATACTGTTATTTTATATATTTTTCATTTGCCTCAACTGTGATATTATTTCTAACTATAGTTTTATATTGATGAATCTCAACTTTCTTACGTCCATCTTATAAACAAAAGTATTATGCATGATTCATTTTATGTTCCTTTACATACATATATGTATATATATAGGCACATGTCACAAAAATTTATACATGCATTTTCTGCCTTACCCTTTCCAACAAACAATTTTCATATACAAAGGATTTTATAACACCCTTTTGAAAGTCCTTTCTCATATCTAGCCAAAATCTTTCATGTTGTACTGTAATTACCTTTTCTTTTCTTGTATATTAGGTAGACACTAAGATTAGGCTATCATCTTCAAAGTAGTGAACATCATTGCTCCTCTATGTTCTTTTCTAGCCATTAAGTAACTGTGTTCTCTTTACTAAATTGTTTGAAATCCTATTCCTCTTGGTCATAATGCAGTAACAATAAAGTTCTCGCTTTTTTGACTATTTACTCATTCAAAGGATTTTATATAAATCATTTCAGGTGATCTTTAGTAAGGAAAGTGATACTCAAAAAGTTAAATGATTTGTCCCAATTTACATGGAAATAAATGGTAGATTCTGATAAAAATTTCATCTAGCAAATTCCTGCACTTAATTTACTAGTGCTTTTGACCACTAAATGAACCAATTAAAGTATTTATTTAATATGTTTTATGTATTTCTCTGGAAAGAAAAAGTTTGCGCTTGGGATAGTAAAGTAAAGAAGTGACACGGTTTGTTTATACAGGCTTCTTGGACTCAAATTCCCTGTCTTTGACTATAAGGATGTCCTTTTACCTCCAGATGCAGTGAGTTCGCCTTTCGCATGAGAGATTAATTTTCTGTTTTCAGGGAGACAGAGAAGAGAGTGAAACCTTCCCTCTTGTGCTGGCAGTTCATTAAGTAACTTAAGTCCAAAATAATCAATACGCCATTGAGGAATATTTTGGGGTAGATTACCCTGGGCCCCAAGAATTCCCTTCTCTGAAACTTCCCTGAAAGTTGCTCACAGTACAAGCTAATGTGGTGGCTGTGGGGAGAGAGAACAGATTAATAGAGTCCTCTGTTCCATTGAACCAGTTCCTTAGTTTGGAGAATATGTCAGTTTAAACAGTTTTATCTTATTCCTGGAGGCAGTGATGCATATGGGCTCCCAAATCCAGGCCTATGGTGAGAATAATCAGGCATTCAATGAGACAATTTTATGGAAACAAAAGAAAAAAGGTTTATAATTGGAGCAGACTAAACCTATTTTGAGCCTAGGACCCAGTCAGTCAAGATTTATAGATGTAAGGATCAAAGCACCTTTTACAGTTGGAAATGTCTTTGTTGATGTTACCAGGTGTTAAGGTAAACTTTCTGAGTGGCCCATATGGAAATAGGGATAAGGATTGTTTAAATATGAGCTATTGTGGCAATTTCTCTTAAGTTTATATCAAGTTGTCTAGCTTCAGTTTGCAGGGCTTCAGGGAGAGGGCAGTTTTTGTTCTTAATGAGTCCATGTCAAAAAGGTGGGAGAGAAATTGAAATGTTAGTTTAGACAGTTGTAGTCAAGATATTGGAGGATATTAGCAAAATTTATGATCCACTCTGGTTTTCATGTAAATAAACCTAAAGTAAAATTAATAACACTAGAATATAATATCAACTACTGCTTACTATAGTTTCTATTGAAACTATTTTCTCTCTAAAATCACCTTCATTTCTACCAAAGGTAGTCAAATTAAGACTTTTTTTGCAAAGTAAGTATAGATTCAATAATCTTGGTCTGAATTTATAAGTCTAGCAAGAATAGGAATTGGTCATATAGGCTCTTTAAATCTGCTTTGCTGGAACTTTTCATAGGTAATTTTCAGATTAAACTTTTAATGGACTCCCAAGACCTGGAAGTCATGCCAAAGACTTGCCATCAGGCATACCTGTGTACTTGTAAATTTGGGTGAATTACTCTCTTCTTGAGATCTTCAAAGTATTCTAATTTTCCTGTGCTTGCCAGGAAGTGACCTTTCTTGGTCACCAATGAGGCTGC
This sequence comes from Catagonus wagneri, assembly GCA_004024745.2. Lineage (NCBI taxonomy): Eukaryota > Metazoa > Chordata > Mammalia > Artiodactyla > Tayassuidae > Catagonus > Catagonus wagneri. Next base: position 3,335,955 of record PVHT021183586.1, read on the forward strand.
TGGGCACCACATGAGTATGGTATCAGGCTATTTTTTTCAATGGCTTTATTGATGCCTTAAATTCAACCTAAGTTCCTTCATGCTATCTGGTAATATCTGTGTCTATGTGTCTCTCACAAATATGACACTCCAGTCAACTTTGGTAATATAACAGGCTTCCAATTATGTCCAACATATTGTTTATAAACCTGTGAAAATAGCTATTTCCATGAAAAGAAGAATACTTACAAGAGTTTGCAATGCTAAAAGGTTCATGTAGGGAGAAAAAGATTAATATTTCAGCTCTGTTTACAAAGGTGTAATTTACCAAATTGCTGTAAATATTTAAAAAATATAATTGTATCTAGAAAACAAACTATTAAGAAGTAGTAGTTTATACAAGTCATAAAATTATAATCATATTTATCTGTTCATTCAATATCATATAATTGATTCTTAACTCTCTTTTGTATCAAAATTTTTCATTTGTTCTGTCAACAAATGATGATGTTTGAGGGTGTTAATGACACTGATAATTCCAAGAAGTTGGCAAGGTTTTGTTAAGGCATCTATGATTTGCCCAGTGAAGTGGCCTTGATCACTGGAGATTACGGAAATAATACTTCAAGTGGAAAACATGTCTTCTAAATGTTTTTTCTTTTTGCCAGTGTGGAGGCATCAGCCTTGCAATAAGGGAAGACTGCAACCAGTCAAGAAAATACATGTAAAGTATCAAGAACAAAATGATAATCTATCCTGGAGAGCAACTGGAAGAAGTTCAGTTGCAGGTGATCAAATGTATAGAGAGAGAAAATATGAGGCCTCTGGGAACAAAATAAGTTTTCTCCCCCTAGATTTTTTTTCTTTTATCTTTCTTTCTTTTTTGTTTTTTGTAAAGGCTGCATCTGTGTAATATGGAAGTTCACAGAGTAGGGGTCAAATGACAGCTGCAGCTGAGCCTATACCATAGCCATAACTATGTGAGATCTGAAGCAAATCTATTACAAATCTATTGCTGTATTAAGTGCAATTTCTATTCTTTCAACTTAAAAGGGATTCATTAAGACTTTCAACTTGATTCCCATAAGCACCAATATGACAGCTCCTTATGATGAAAGCTTTCAAGGAATTTTTCCCTTTAAATTTAAAGGATCATCATAGTCAATTTAAAGGATCCACAATGTGGCTACTGACAATTACGACCTTATATCAATATCAAATACTAACTAATACCACTATTTCATTATGACTTAACCACAGGTACAAGAGGATTTTGTAAGAGAGTATATAGCCTTTACAAGATCCAGAAACTTCCCTCCCAGAGTTAATCTTGGAAAGTGAAGCACTTCCTTGCTACAGGAGGTAAAAATGGTGTAATAAAAACTGCATCTCTGGCATCCCAGAAAACTATGGGATGTCTCCAGTGCTAATTTATGGAACCAGGCAGACACCAGTGGAATGGGACTTTCCCAGCACTAACAAGAAATGAATGTTGAGATGACAAAGGCTCCTTATGAACTGTGACCCCTTATGATGAATTCCCCTGAGAGCTGGCACAACTGGATAAAGAGAGTGCTGCTTGTGACTCTGTGCCTTGGAACCTCATTCAGTTGGCCACTAGATGCACTCTGGTATAGCATCTTCCAGATGGTGGATACTGGACACAAAGCCAAGCTCTCAGAAAAAGAACATGATGGAAGGAAAAACCTCATCTGCTTTTTCAAACAGAACCCATAGTAAAGTTTGTCTGAATAGATGCTGATGTGTTGAGATTCTTAACTGCCCAGTCTGTGTGAGGCTCACTTATACAGTGTATTCCTTCTGTCCTGTTGTTCTTTCTTATGACAAACAAAATGATAAAGACAAAAACAGTGACCATCTCTTGGAGGAAAAATATCTCCAAGAGTTGCTAATCTAACGAACAAGTTCCACAAGTATTTTCTCCTGCTAATCTAAATTTAGATAAAGAAAAGCTCTCAGCACTTTCCCTTACAACACAGCTTGCAGTAAGAGATCCTGGATGTTGATGTGATCAGAAATCTTACCTTCTGCAGGCCTTTGTCACATGTTCCAGGATCTCTCAGCTGGAGCACCCTTAAGGCAGGAATCAGGGTCCAGCCAGTCTCCTGCCTGGCTCACCAACTATTGGGGAGAGAGAAATTTCCCCCTCTACCCCTCTTGAGTCCTTGTGGCCTGACTAATAATAAAGTTCACACAGGAGAGATTAACAGGAAAAAAAGAAACAAATTTTAATTCATGCACATCAAAGTCTCATAGAAACGGGATCTGGGAAGTGGCCAAAGCAGGAAACTTTTATATTTTTAGACAAAGAATCAATAAACTTCTTAGGAATTGACAGGAAAAAGAAACTTATGGTTTGGGTGCTCAATTAGTGAAGAATCTAAACAGTTTGGGCTTGGGGTAGTAAATGAAAGAAGTAACAAGGCTTGTTTTATACAGGCTTCTCAGCTCCAAATTCTTTATCTCTGTTGACAAGGATATCTTTTTACCTCCAAGGCAGGGAGTGCACCTTTCATATGAGAGATTTATTTTCAACTATCAGGGAGGCAGAAGGAGAGCCAAAGTGCCCTTTTGCATTGGCCACTTCTTAAGTACCTTTAATACAAGAAAATCAATATGCAAGTGGTACAAATTTTGAGGTGATCTACCCTGGGCTGAACGATACTAAATAGTAAACTTATAATTTTGCCATCTAACTTTCAGTTGTTCTATACTCAAAATCATATCCTCTAGAATTATCACACTAAGCAAAGTCTAACTCTTCATTGAAACAAGACAATTAATTTGATATACACTTCTGTGTAGCAATTTATAACTCCTAAGGAATTTACAGATCCTTTAACTTCCATGAGCCCTGAGAGATTTCACTTTTAGTGAGCACTTATAACAAAATCCTCTCCCTAAATGTTGAAAAATATCCCTGCAACGGTGAAAGGTAGCATGGGATAATAAACACTAAACATTATGTGATTTCAAGTGGTAGAGCATAGACATTCAAACTAAGTCCTTTAACTTGAATCATTTCCTTTACTAAAATCACAATCTACTATCCAGCCACAAAAAAACCCATTAGTAACTTAATATTTAAGATTTAAATATATTAGTATCCTTCAATATTCCTTGTTTTAAAAGACATAGGCATTATTCTATTTTTTTAGTTAAGGAGAATTTCTATTAAAATTCATTCCATTTTTTCCTGTTGCTTACTGCGTATTCATGGAAATATCTGTTTTCAAAGTATGCTTGAGGATGTTTTAATATTCCTTCAAGTTTTTAAAGAAATATTTATTTGCATATACAATAGATACGTGTGTAGTAATGCATTCAGATTAATTACTTTATGCCTTTCATCAATATTTACAGATATATATGCTTTATAACATTACTAGATAAGAATTAATCCAAATCCATTTTATACTGTGGCTTGCATATTAATTACTAGCACTCACTGGTTTGCCATACTTAACATAAATTAGATTAATTTTAGAGAATCCCTTTCCTTTTTCTTCAATTCAAATTTGCACATAGGTTTAAATCAGGATTTCATAATTTTATTTTATTTTAATTTTTTTAGGGCCACATCCATGGCACATGGACCTTCTGAGGCTAGGGGTTGAATCTGAGCTGTATCTGATGGCCTATGCCACAGCCACAGCAATGTGGGATCCAAGTCACATCTGCAACCTACACCACAGCTGAAGGCAAAGAGGGATCCCTTAACCCACTGAACAAGGCCAGAATTGAACCTGTGTCCTAGGGATACTAGTTGAGCTCGTTACTGCTGAGCCACCATGGGAACTTCTGCTTTTTTTGTTTTGTTTTGTTTTTATTAGGACAAAAGGGAAAGGAACAAGATCTCTGGAGATAGAAGTGTCCAGGGCTAGTAAGTAATTCAGAAATCCAATTACAATTTTCAGGACCCAGTTTTTTACCTATTTTTCTTCTATCATCACCTCCTTGTCATTCTGTTCTTCATAGTCAGGAGTCATTTAACAGAATCATGTGCAGTCATACAATATACAACCAATAACGAGGGAAATTTTTTCTATATAGCAATTTATTACTAAAGACCATCTCCTAGAAACTTCTTAGTGAATGTCTTCTTATATCTCATTGCCAGTTCTGGACTCTCAATATAATTCATTGAAAGGATAAACAAATAACCTTGATTCATTCATTACCTGGGGCCCACATCCTTTAAAACTAAGGTGAATATCTAAAAAAGAAAAAAACAGCCTAGGTTTCTATCAGAGAGTGGGAAATATTTGGGAAGTTTAAAAATCACTTATATTTCCTAGTATTTCTCATTTTTCCTTTTGAATCACAATTCTGGCCCTACTTGAAACTTTTCCTTTTGCTAGATAACTCCTTCCAATATTTCACAGAATTAATGGGTATCTACATATTATTTAAGTGTACCTATATGCCACTAAATAACTTGAATTATTTGCTTTTTAGGTACAAGTAGGAACAATTTTTTGGTCATTATAGTCTACAAAATTCAAGAGTTCAAAGTCAGAATTTTATTTCTAGAACTATTCGTTCTGTTTTCAAGTCTCAAGCCAGTCTCTTGGCTTCAACTTTGTCTAGGTGGTTATAAGCATATTTGCTTCAAATTCAGTGATTTTGTGGTCAAAGTAATAGTGATTTCATGGGAAAATTAATTACTTAGGCCCAGCTGAGTTCATTTCCTGATCTTGCTGGTACTAATGAATTCACTAGGGATCTTACACAGCCACCTCATGAGGGGAGGGGTGGTTTACAGTCCTTATATTTCCTTGTCTGCTTCTGTTTCCCACACTGTTGCCAGTAATCAATGTCCTTGTGGTCTATACTCATGGATTAAGCAATATCAAAATGGTGGCTTTGATGATTGTCACATGTGTATCCAACATAGCTCCAGAATATAAAAAAAATCCACATTGATGAAGCATCTCTCTTCTCATCCCTAGTTGATGGTCCAGTTCAGGCTATCCACCCTAACAGCTTAACTTTTCTGGAGCTCACCATAGTTTCCTTCTAGTTTCATATGAACATATTCTCAGATGCACAGAAAACTCATAAATCGCACCATATCTTTTTCAGGTCCTTAATAATTAGAAATGTGGGTTGTACTTTGTTTCCTAAGGACATCTTAACATTTTACCACACACTTGGTAGATTAAAACAAAAGAAATGTATCCCCAAAGTTATGGAGACTAAAAGTGAAAGATCTAGGGAGAATTCTTCCTTTCCTTTTCCAGTTTCTGATGTCTCCAGGCATTCCCTGGTTCAGAGCTGCATAACTCCATTCTCTGCCTCCATCTCCATATGGCCTTATCTTTTGCCTGTGTCTGTGTCTTTTCCCCTTTTGTCTTATGGAGGATATTTGTCATTGGAATTAGGACCTACTCATATAATCCAGGATGATCTCATATTGGGATCCTTAACTTATCTACAAAGATCTTTTTGCCAAATAAAGTCACATTCACGGGTTCTGGTGTCTAAGATTTAGACATATTTGTTGAGGGACCATTAGTCAGCCCACTAGTTTGAGGCATGGCTCATGGCTATTTGTGACATGCTGCCATCTGTTTTGTTTCTCCCAAACCCAGTTGTGTCAGGTCACCTGCAAAACTGTTTCTCTTAAGCTGGAGACAAGAAACAAGTCTGATTCCTCTCTCAAATCCCCCCAAGTTTTATGAGAGGCCTTCATGTATATTCTTCCCTTGTTTCCAACCCCATCCCTTCTACCTTAGAATTCTAAGAGGTCAAGGGGCACAAACTCCTTTCAATTTTTCACTTGTACATGTCTATACGTGTACTTTTCACTACCCCCTTTCCTGCCCAACAGCCAAATCCTCCGCTCCATCAAGTATTTTTAATGGCTGGATGTGAAGTGCCAACCATCTCCAATCTCTGGGTTTCAAATAAAGAATAGTGCTTCTTTGGACTTAACGATTTAGGGTCAAGAGCAATGCTGTTGGCATGAGCCTTCTTCACTTAAATGAACATCATCAGGTTGAGCCTCTTGATGAAGGAAGAACCAACAGGAATGGGAAGGAGTCCACTCATTTCCCACTTTACAACACATCTTGCCCCACTTACAAATTGAGAATTCACATAGTCCACTCAAAATTTTTTTTCAGCTGATGTAAGTGCCTAGCATCTTTTTAAAAACCTTAAATCATTTATTTTTCTTCTCCATTTGAGTAGCGTCATCATCCTCAAAAGCATTTTACTGCAGCTCGAGCTAATACAAAATAAAGTAGTTTGGGGATGATGATAACTCAGGGATTTATCTCTATTCTTAAATAAATGAAACATTATCTTTTTTTGAGGATTTTAATGTTTTGTGCAAATTGCACACGATTTATTTTCATACAGTTTATCACCATTGGTTAAAATGAGTTTATGAGATATGCAACCAGTGCCTTAGCAAGGAAAGAGAAACTGGAACTTTGTTCCCAGGGCCCCCAAATTTGGAGTTTATAAAAATTTTAAAAATGTGTTTTATGCCCTATATTAGATTCCAGATATAAATTACATCATATGGTATTTATCTTTCTCTTTCTGACTTACTTCATTTAGCACGAGAGTCTCTAGTTCCATCCATGTTGCTGCAAATGGCATTATTGTGTTCTTTTTTAATGGCTGAGTAGTATTCCATTGTGCATATATACCACATCTTCTTACTCCTGTCATCTGTCAATGGACATTTAGGTTGTTTCCATGTCTTGGCTACTGCGAATTGTGCTGCAATGAAAGTGTAGGTGCACGTGTTTTTTAAGGAAACTTGTCCAGATATATGCCCAAGAGTGGGATTGCTGGGTCATATTGTTCTATGTACAGCTTTCTAATATAGCACTGGGAACTATATCTAGTCACTTATTATGGATCATGATAATGTAAGAAAAAAGACTGTATACATGTATGTTGTATAGTATAAAACTGACAGAACACTCTACACCAGCTATAATGGAAAAAATTAAAAATCATTATTAAAAATGTATTTTAAAAGGCTTATTATACTCTCTGCATCTCAGAAATGACCTCCCAGAAGTAGAAATGGATGCCAGAAGAAATAGCTGCAAGATAAAAATATCCAGTATCAGAGAGAGGAGAGAGAGAGTTCAGGAGCCAAGAAAAGGCTGAAACTTGGAGGTGAGAGAGGGCATGCAGAGAGGGTTTAAGAGGCTGAGCACATGCTGAAAACAGGGGAATGTGAAGACATCAGAGGATTCTGGAATAACACTCTCTTAGGGGAAGAAATGTACCTACAAATATCCCCCCAGAGCCTGATGGCACACCCATCCACCTGTCAAATTATCACAGACTTAGCAGTTTAAGCAATGATTTATTATCTTACAGTTCTATAGTTCAGAAATGCAAAAAATGCCTCAACATTCCTAAAGTCAGTCTGCTCCAAGTGGACCATTAACTGCTAGATAACAATGTACTCACCTTCAATATAAAAATAATGGGTCATTTAAATTACATCACTAGCAGATCAAAACGGGAATGGGGTATTTTTATGATAATACAAAGGGATAAAAAGGGAGCAGTGCATACCTAAGCTCTGATGTCTTTACATATTTACAAGGCAGTGAGTGTTGGTTTGTGTTTGCCTGGGCACTTTTGAGTGAGCATGCATTTGCAGTTTACCTCTCTCTGGAGTTGTTTCATGTCTCCATGAGAGTATACTATTTAGTCAAGATGGCAAATGGTCAGTGAGAAAATAAATGAAATAAATTCACATCGAGTGAGAGAGACAACCAGGGAGAAATCTGGGACATAAACATGTAAGCAAAATGGAGGCAAAAAAGATATTTAAAGCACAAAAGAAGTATCAGGAAGGGGAAATCTCATACATTCATGAAAACTTTGATCTATGATATTATTTGTGACCATTAGACCTTATGACTTTATGAAATATTTCTAAGAAATTAGATTTGTTCTATGAAAACCAAGTAATATTGTTTGCATTATTTATATTACTTATAAGGATCTAAATTTCTGAGATGCCTTAAAATAATATGGTCTATATTAAAATAGTAATAGTAATTACCTGTACATAACAACTTAGATTTATAGCAATTTATAGGTATTGATTATTTGTTTTGACATTTTATTATACATTTGATGTTCAAAGCTCATTCTATGAAATTAAAAGTTTAATAAAAATCCATTTAGGAAGCATACATGTTTCCATTACTTTATATAAAAAGAGATAACATATTTTAAGTGGAAAATACTGTTAGACTATTAATAAACATGAATACACAAAACTAAAAAAATCATGGAAACAAGAGATAGAGAGCTTTTAGAACATTATAAGTGGAAGGGAACACTCAAGGGTGAATATAGTACTAATCAAAATCCCAGGTTTAACAATCAGAACTTGGAGGAAAAGGATGTATATGAAGTACAATATTCATGGTACTAAAATAGAGAGAGTGTGGCCTGTCAAGAAACACTGTGTTCTTTCATGGAATAAGTATTTTATAAAACCAAAGAAGTCCATTTTTCATCTTCTTCTGTCCCTTTCAGCCCTACAAAATGGATCTAAATATGGAACACCTATTAATTCTGCTTTTCTAAAATAAGCATTGAGTCATTCTTTTTCTTCAGGTTTCTTCAATCAATTCTGCTTCTTAGACTTCTTTTGAGCCAGAAAGCCTTATATGCATTCATCATTCCTGATTCATTCATTCTTTTGTTCTGTATCTTAAAAGCTCAGTAGGTTTGGAATTAATAATAGAGTTACAATTGTTTTCAAGAACAGTCAACAAGTTTTTCTTGAGCACCAGCATGCTGAGAAAATACTGACCACAGGAAGCCCTAAGTGGCCAATGGGCACAGAACCCATAGGAGGGAATAGAAGAAACAGAAAACATGGCACTGCCACTGAGGCTCTCACAATCTGTTTCTAATAAAAGAGACCCAGTAGAGCTGTACCTGTTAGAGTTGTACTCAGTCATCCCTGGAAGTGGAGAGGAGCACAATATCTGAGGTCCTCCATGACTAGTCATTACTTACATGTTCAGCATCTGCAAACTGATATCCTCTTCCAATTACACTGATTTCGAACTTACAGAGCCTCAAAGTATCTGGTCAATGCATTGTCAATGGATAGGATCCTGATAGGCTAGTTTTAGTATATTAAAAATGTGATACAAATATTTTATTTAAAAATTCAAATGTCTGGAGATAGCTAAGATAGTGAAGCAGAAAAACCATGAGCTCATCTCTTCTCACAGACATACCAAAGTTACAACTACTTACAGAGCAACTGTCAATGGAAAAGACAAACAGGAGTTCCTGCTGTGACACAACAGATTGGCCATATCTCTGGAGCACTAGGACACAGATTAGATCCCCAGCCCAGCACTGTGGGTTAAGGATCCAGCGTTGCCACAGCTGCAGCGTAAGTTGCAACTGCAGCTCAGTTCAGATCCCTGGCTCAGGAAGTTCATCTGCTACTGTGTGGCCAAAAAAAGAGAAAAAAAAATGGCAAAATAAAAGACTGGAACCTACTAGAAAAGATCTTCTATATAAAAATATAAAGAATGAAAGACAACCAGACAGGTAGGAAGGGAAAAGTCATGGAATAGTCAGATTACTTACCCCTGGGTGGGCAACCAACAAGTGGGAGAATAATTAAAATTGCGTGGTTCTGAGTCCCACATCAGGCTCCTCAGTTCAGGGGCCCTGTGCCAGGAAGACAAACTTCCAGAATATATGGATTTGAAAGACAAAAGGGGCCTACTTTCAGGGGTTTCAAAGGGATATAGGAAATAAAGACTCCATTCTTAAAGGGTGCACACAAAATCTCACATGTTCCAGGATCCAGGCCAGAAGCAGCAATTAGAAAGGAGCTTAGGGCAGACCTAATTGCTGATCTTGGAGAACCTGCCAGAAAGACAGGAAGAATCTGAAACTCTCCCTGGGGACACAGACAGTAACAGCAGCTAATTTGTGGAGTTCATTCTATCACAAGGACAATGATGCTGGCAGAAAGAATCCTCTCTCTAGCTTATTAATCTCAGGACCCTGACACACCTCTGATGGTCAGCCTTAAAGCACTAGTAATGGACTCTTCTTGGCCAAGAAGCTAAGTGAGTGAAGACAGAGGCCTACCCATCACTGTACAGGTGTCTTAAGAACCCCTGAACCCACAGCCACTCCTGGATATGACTCTGCCCACAAGAGGGACCAAGCCCCAGCCCTGCACCCACCCAAAGGACCCTGCAGCCAGAGACAGAGGGATCCAATTCCACACACCAGTGGGTGGGTACCAGCCTCAGAATCCCTGCCCTGCCCATAATAAGCCTGCTCTAGCCTTGGTCAAACCACACCTACTAGCAGGCAGACAACAGCCCCAGGAAAACAACTGTCCCACAGCCTGAGGACCCAGCCCACCAACCAGCAGGCCAGCAACTTCCTTAGCCCTGCACACCAGCTAGTCTACTTAGCCTTAGGTTCAGCCTCACTAACCATCGGGCAGACCAATTGAAGGACAACCACAACCCCACAGCCTGTAGACTGAACCCACCTACCAACAGGGCAGTACCAGCCTTTGGAACATCTAAGCCTTTTCCCCATCCACTAGCAGACAAGCGTAAGCTTTTGGATACCCCAGATGCTACAGCTAGCTGTGCCAGGAATCAGGCCCACCTGTCAGCAGTCCAACATCACTTCTGAGGCCCCAGACACAACTCTGCCCACCAGTGGGCCAGAACTAGACTCAGGAAATGGTTTTCCCCACTGATGAACAGGCACCAGCCCTGAGATCTCATGGACTTCAACTCCACCAACCAGTGAGCCAGCACTAGCTCTGAGGCCCCCCAAATTTTCACAGCTAGCTTTCTTGTGGTCTGGCCTCACCAACCAGTGGCCAGCAGCTTCCAGAGGAGTCAGAGCCTGTTAATTGACTTGACTGGAGATCAGCCAAACCTTCCAGAATGCCTGAAATAGTCATACCACAACAGAATAACACAAGAAACACACTAGGGGACAGTCCTATAACATATAGCTCTTGTAATGAGAGGGCAGTGCTTACACGCATAAAATGTATCCCACAAAAGGCCACTGCTCCATGGTTAGGAAATGTAATTAGCCTAGCAGATACATAGAAATAAAAACAGCAAGTTAGGCAAAATAAGCAACAGAGGGACATGTTCCAAATGAAGGAAAAACATAATACCCCAGAAGAAAACTTAGTGAAGCAGAGACAGGCAATCTACCCAAGAAAGAATTCAAGTTTATGATTATAAAAATGATCAAAGAACTTTGGGGAAGAATTAACGCACAAAGTGAGAAGTTACAAGATTTTTTTAGTTGTTATTTTTTCGTCTCTTTTTTCTTATTTTATTATCATTTTTTTTTTATTTCTATGTCCACAGCTTTGGCATATGGAGGTTCTCAGACTAGGGGTCAAATTGGACCTGCAGCTGAGGACTACACCACAGACACAGCAGTGATAGATTTGAGCCACATCTGTGACCTATGCTGTAGCTTGTGGCAATGTTGGATCCTTAACCAACTGAGCAAGGCCAGGGATCAAACCCACATCCTCACAGAGACTACATCAGGTCCTTAACCTGCTGAGACAAAATGGGAGCACCAGAAGTTTTTAACAAAGAATTGGAAACATAAAGAACAATTAAAGAGAAATGAGGAATACAATAACTAAAATGAAAAATATATGTACTGACATATATCCGCCACTACATTTTTTTAATGCAGAATAATTTCCATTCCCTAAAATCCTCTGTGCTTCACTTATTTATCACTCCTCTTCATCCTCCCAAATCCATGGCAGTGATTGATTTTTTTTCACTGTCTCTATGGTTTGCCTCCTCAGAAATGCCATATAGCAGGAATCATACAGTATATAGCATTTCCAGACTGGCTTCATTTGGTTAGTAATATTCATTCCAGTTTCCACCACATCTTCTCAAAGCTTGATAGTTCATTTCCTCTTATCATTGAATAATATTTCATAGTATGAATATACCACCATTTGTTTATCCACTCAGCTTGATTGTTTCTAACTTTCAGCAATTATGAACAAATCTATACTCATTCATGTGCAGGTTTTTGTGTAATTCTTTTAATTATTTTTGGTAAATGTTTTAATTGTTTTTAAATCTTTTGCGTAAATACATAGGAGTAAAATTTCTAGGTTGTGTAGTATGTTTAGCTTTATAAGAAATTATCAAACAACCAAAGTGGCTGTACCATTTTGCATTCCTAATGGCAATAAGAGGACATTTTTATTTCTCCAGTTTTTCATCAACACTTGGTGGTGTCGGTTTTTTAAAATTTTATTTTGACCATTCTACCAGGTGTGTAGTGGTGCCTCATTGTTGCTTTAATATGCATTTCCTTAATGACGTATGATGATGGCCATCTTCTCACATGTTTATCCACCATCTGTATATCTTCTTTGGTGAAATGTCTGCTCAGATATTTTACCCAACTTATTATTGGGTTGTTTATTTTCTTGTCGAGTTCTAACTGTTCTATGTATATTTTGGATATAAGTCCTCTGTCAGATATATTTTTGCAAATATATATATTTCCCTGAAGTCTATGGCTTGTTTCATCATTCTCTTAACAGTATCTTACACAGAGTAGAAGATTTAAATTTTAATAAGGTTCAAATTATCAACTTTTTCTTTCATGGCTTGAGCTTTTGGTGTTGTATATAAAATCTCATCTCCAAACCCCAAGAGCACCTAGTTCCACATAAAAGTGAGATCACACAATATTTGTCTTCCTCTGCCTAATATTTCACTTAGCACAATGTCCTGTCATCATCAACATTGTCACAAAAGGCAAAATTTCCTTCTTTTTATGGCCAAATAATATACATTATTCCATTATATTTATATAATATGATATATAGGTGATATATGATCTATATGAGGAATATATATATATCACATTCTTTTTATCTATTTATCCCTTTTAGATTTATTCATAATTGCCCAAAGTTAGAAATAATCAAACTGAATGGATAAACAAATGATGGTATATCCATACTATAAAATATTATTCAATGATAAAAGGAAATGAGCTATCAAGCCATGAGAAAATGTGAAGGAAACTGAAATGAATATTACTAAACAAATGAAGCCAGTCTGGAAATGCTATGTACTATGTGATTCCTGCTATATGGCATTTTTGAAGAGGGAAAACAATAGAGACAGTGAAAAAATCAAACACTGCCATGGATTTGGGAGAATGAAAAAGAGTGATGAATATGTGAATTATGAGAGTCTCTAGTTCCATTCATGTTGCTGTAAATGGCATTACTTTGTCCTTTATATGGCTGAATATTATTCCATTGTATATTGTACCACATCTTCCTAATCTAATAATCCATTAATGGACATTTAGTTTAGTTCCGTGTCTTGGCTATTGTGAACATATGGGTGCATGTATCTTTTTCTTTTTTTTTTTGCTTTCCACCCATTTATTTATTTTTTTAATTTATTTTTTTTATAACAATGAATTTTATTTCAATTATAGGTGTATAGATCATCACAAGTCAGTGTGATAGATTTTATCCCAAACCCACAGTGTACCCCTCCACCCCCCAGATTGTCCCAATGAAAAACCAAGGTTTTCCAAAATATTTGTGAGTCATTGTCTGCTCTTCAAAGAAGTTCATTGTGTCTCTTTAGCTTCCACATGTAAGCAGTAGCATTGGGTGTTGCTGTCTAATTGTCTGACTGGTTTCACTTCGCATGATAATTTCTAGGTCCATCATGTTGCTGCAAATGCCATTATTTCATTCCTTTTAATGGCTGAGTAATACTCCATTGTGTATAAGTACCATATCTTCCCTATCCACTCCTCTGTTGATGGGCATTTAGGTTGTTTCCATGACCCGGTTTATGCCCTCTCTAGCTGCTTTAAATGTAAAGTTAGGTTGTTTATGTGAGCTTTTTCTTGTTTCCCAAGGTAGGCTTGTACTGCTATATACTTTCCTCTTAGAACTGCCTTTGCTGCATCCCAGAGGTTTTGGAGTGTTGTATCTTTGTTGTCATTTGCTTCCAGGTATTTTTTAATTTCCTCTTTGATTTCTTCAGTGATCCATTGGTTGTTTAGTAGCGTGTTGTTTAGTCTCCACGTGTTTGTATTTTTGGCCATTTTTTTCTTGTTGATTTCCAGTCATATAGCATTTTGGTCAGAGAAGTTGCTTGATACGATTTCAATTTTCTTAAAGTTATTGAGGCTTGATTTGTAGTCCAGGATGTGATCAATCTTAGAGAATGTTCCATGCACACCTGAGAAGAATGTGTATTCTGTTGCTTTTGGATGGAATGTCCTATAAATATCTATTAGGTATAAGCCTTTCCTGGTGAGCCTTGTCATTTGTGGTGTTTTTGTTTCTGGTTGTGGCCTTTGCTTTTCTGACTAGAGAAGTTCCTTTAAGATTTGTTGTAAAGCTGGTTTAGTGTTACAAAAATCTCTTAGCTTTTCTTATCTGTAATGGTTTGGATCTCTCCTTCAAATCTGAATGAGAGCCTTGCTGGGTAAAGCAATCTTGGTTGGAAGTTTTTCCCTTTCATCACATTAAGTATATCATTCCATTCCCTTCTGGCCTGCAGAGTTTCAGCTGAAAAATCTGCTGATAACCTTATTGGGGTTCCCTTGTATGTCATTTGTTTCTTTTCCCTAGCTGCTTTCAAAATTTTCTCTTTGTCTTTAATTTTGGTCATTTTGATTAATATGTGTCTCGGGGTGATCCTCCTGGGGTTTATTTTATATGGTACTCATTGCGCTTCCTGGATTTGAGTGAGTGGTTCCTTTCCCATATTAGGAAAGTTTTCGGCTATTATCTCTTCAAATATTTTTTCTGTCCCCTTCTCTCTCTCTTCTTCCTCTGGCATCCCTATAATATGGATGTTGGTGCGTTTAACATTATACCAGAGTTCTCTGAGACTCTGCTCATTCCCTTTCAATCTTTTCTCTCTTTTCTCTTCTGCATTAGTGATTTCCACTAATCTGTCCTCCACCTCGCTGATTCATTCTTCTGCCTCCTGTATTTTACTGTGGGCTGCTTCTAAGGAATTTTTTATTTCAGTTATTGTATTTTGCATATCTTCTTGTTTAATTTTTACAGCTTGCACTTCTTTGCTCAGTGTTTCCTGTAAATTAGCAATCTTTGGCTTCAGTCTATTTCCAATGCCTTGCAACATCTTCAGCATCAACAGTCTAAAGTCTCTTTCTGGGAGGCTGATAATCTCCTCATCACTGAGCTGTTTTTCTGGGCTTTTCTCTTTCTCCCTTATCTGAGTTAGAGTTTTCTGTCTTTTCATTATTATAGGTTTTTGTTGTGGTGACATTTTTGCCAACAATAGAGTTGTAGCCTCTCTTAGTTCTGACCTTTGCCTCCCCTGTGGCTAAAGTTGGTATGGATGGGGCTTGCTTTAGGCTTCCTGATGGGAGGGAGTGATTCCTGCTCACTGGTAGGTGGGGTTGATTCCTCTCCCTCTGATGGATGGGGCTTTGTCTCTGGATGAGATTAGAGGCTGGCTGTGTGCCTGAGGGGTCTTTAGGCAGCCTGTTTACTGATGGGTGGGGCTGTGATCCCACCTGGATTATTTTTTGGCCTGGGGTTTTTCAGCACTGATGGGAGGGACCAGATTTTCCCAGAAAGGGCCTCCTCCAGAGAAATGCAGGCTGCTGAATGTCCCCGAGAGCTTCACCTCCAATGCCCTTCCCCCACCACAAGCCACAGTCACCCATTTTCCCAGGAGATCCTCCAAGAATTGCAGTCAAGTTCCACCCAGATTCCTGTGGTGACTGCTTTTCCCTGGGACCCAGTGCACGTGAAAGTCTGTGTGTGCTCTTCAAGGATGGGGTCTCTGTTTCCCCCAGTCCTGCTGAGCTCCTGCACACAAGCCCTGTTGGCCTTCAATGCCAGATGCTCCAGGGGCTCTTTCTCCCTTTGCCCAATCCCAGGCGTGGGGTTTTGATGTGGGGCTCAGAACTCTCAGTCCTGTAGCTGAGTCTCTGTGATACATTACTTTCCAGTCTGTGGGGCTTCCCACCCAGGAGGTATGGGGTTGCTTCTATCATTTAATCACCACTCCTACCTCTTGATATGGTCTCCTCTTTGTCTTCTGGAGCAGAATATCTTTTTTGGAAGTTTACAGTCCATTTGGTTGAAGGCTGCTTGGCATTTGGTTGTGGTTTTGTTGTTTTTTGGGAGAGCAGTTGAGCCCCAGTCCTTCTATTCCGCCATCTTAATCCAACCTCCCTCTAGCTCTTTTTTAAAACATTTCTTTATGTTCTTGATCTGTATCTCAATTCCTTTTCCAAAATCTTGGATCATCATTACTACCATAGCCAGAGTGATAATTTTTCAGGTAAATTCTCTTACGTCATCAGTTAGTGGTTTTTGTGTGCTTCTGTCTTGTTTCTTTGACTGAAAGCTGCTTCTTTGTCACCTCATAGTCTCTGCCTTTCTGTTTACCTTCCCCTTGACAGTTGGAATGTAGATGTTGAAGCAGGTGCCCAGTTCTGGAGTTCTCAGGGGTGGTAGTGGCTCATGCTTACCTCTTCACTGGGTAGGCTCTACGGACTGTTCTCTGTAGATATAGGATCAGGTTCCACTGTTCTGTACGCACTATCCTTGCTTGCTTACTCTAGGAATCTCTCTCTAAAGCCTCAGGGGCAGGGGGTTTCTCCCTTATTTTTACTCACAAGCTCTCTCCATAGCTTTAGGATGTGTGTTTCTGCTGGTCCCTCCTCCTGCCTTGCTGCTGGTAGGAGTGCTCTCTATAGCCCTGCAGACTTGGATGTGGTTTAATGGGCCTCCCCTGTCTCCCTTGGTGTGGTAAGAGTGCCATTGACATGAGCTTTCAGAGATCCACTGACAGAGTTCCCATATCTTGTGATTTTCCTGGGTTGGGCAGCCCAGAACTCTGTCAGGGAGTGGGTACCAACAGCCTTCTTGTGAAAATGGGAGCTGCCACCAAGAGCTTTTCTGGCACTCTTTGCTGGTATGAGATTCTTTGGGCAGAGTCAAGGTGCCTGTGTTTTCTTTGATCAATAGGGAGTGGGCACGACCAGCCCTCTCACATGAATGGGTGCTGCCACACTAGAATTAGCCTCTGCATATTCCCTGGGCTGAGCTGAGCTATTTGTGTTTGCCTGTGTTTATCCTGCTCAAGCAGGTCACTACTTTTGCAAGTAGTGGGCAAAGCTGCCAGCAGTTTTCTGTTGCTGTCCTGCTGGTAAGAGCCCCTGTGGACTCTCTGGGTGGAGCCAAACACCTGTGTTTTCCCTGATCTCTGTGGAGATGAGCACTGCCATTGCTGGCAGCTCTTCTGGCTCAGGTTGGGCTTCACTAGTGTGGGGCCCCCACAGGCAGGAATTGGGAAATTGTGCCATTCCCCCAGACAGTTACTCCTTCTGTTCCAAGAAGTCAGTAGCCCTAAGAGTGGGGCTGATTCCCAGCCATTGCTAGGCAGTATCTACAGCCAAGTGGTTCCTGAGCTGAGGCAGGCAGTTCCTACAACTTGAGAAAGTGGGCTTAGGGAAAAAAGCAGCAGTGGTGGATGCCACCTCTTCCTTCCAGCACCTCCAAACAATGACGTGTAATCTCTAATCCCAACTGTGTTGCCTCTGCTCAGATGCTCTCCATTGTGGTCTTCCACTATGCTAGTCCTTTCAGGCTATTTCCTCACAGCCAACACCATTTTCCCCCTACGTTGCTGGCCCCAACTCCCTCTTTGTGTTGATCTCTAAGGTCAAAGTTTTAGTTCCCAACATCTGCTGGCACCTGCCTATGGCTGCCCATTGCCTGTAGCACTGATCATTTGTGGAAGAGAGTCTCCTTTTTTATTGTTCAGACAATTTGTCTAGAGTTCCTCCTCTGTTTTTGGCTGGTCTTGTCACTGGTGGGGGAACTTCTCAGGGTGCTGGAGATATTTGTCTTTTCAGCTCTCTCCTGGAAGAGTGGGTCCCATCTCATTTCCTTTCACTTCTTTTTGCTCTTGTTCTTCTTTCTTATCTCCTATTTGGTTTTATAATGTTTTTCTTATTCTGTCATAATCTTGAGATCTTTTGTCAGTTTATCATGAATTTTCAGTGCAAATAATTCCACATATAGTTGTATTTTCAATGTATTTGTGGGAGTAGATGAGACTTACGTCCTGCTACCCCACTATCTTAGACCTCCTCAAGATCTGTGAGCTTATACTTATCAAATTAGGGAAAAAAATTTAGCCATTAAAAAAAAACCTTTTTAGGGCCACACCCATGGTAGTTAATAGGCTAATGGTCAAATTGGAGCTGTAACTGCCAGCCTCTACCACAGCCATAGCAATACTGGATCCCAGCCACATCTGTGGCCACCACCACAGCTCACAGCAATGCCAGACCCTTAACCCACTTAGTGAGGTCGGGGATCAAACCAGCATCCTCATGGATCCTAGTTGGGTTCATTACCACTGAGCCACGTTGGGAACTCTGGCCATTTCAAAAAATGTATTTCTGTCTTCCTTTTCTCAGTGACTTAAAATACGTGTACATGGGCTGCTTGAAGTTTTTCCACAGCTCACTGATGATCTATTCATCCTTTAAATATTCTCTCTGTATTTAATTTTTCTATAGTTTCTATTGCTGTTTTCAAGGTAAAAATTTGTTTCTTCTGTTTGTCTAATGTAAATTTAATCTCTCCTGGTAATTAAAAAAATTCTCAGATATTGTAGTCTTCATTTGTAGAACTTCAATTTCTAAGTCTAGGGCTAATAATTCCATACTTATGAGGAGATGTTTCTGTGTCCTCTACCTAGTGCCCTGTTAATCTTGAGGTTTTCCATTCTGGCTGGTGGATAGAGGCAGTATTCCCAGTCCTATACAAGCCTGTTTTTACTTCTAATTCTTTCTTATATATTTCTTTCTTGGTATAAGCGCTCACTATGTCCTCACATGCATAAGACAAGCATTACTTAGCTGAATACTCAAGGAAGAACTTTTGCAGAACTCTATGCAGCTTTCTCTATTCTAACATTTTATCTTAAAAATTCGCACTGCCTTGACATTCCCAAACTCTCAACATCTCCTTAACATAACGAGTTCACCAGGCTTTGCTGGATTTTCCCTTCCTGGATTTGACTTGGAACCTAAAGGCAGTAAGTTGGAGTAATAGTAGGGTTCATCTCATTTATTCCCTTGTCTCAGGGCTCACTGTTATTCATTATTCATTAAGTGCATAATTTTTTACAATCATTGTTTCATACATTCATCTGTTTTTGTGGTTGTTTCAAATGTGAGAATAAATATAGTCTCTGTTACTCTATTTTGGTCAGAAGTAAAAGACTGCACTACTCATTTATTTTTTTTACCAAAAAATAATTTTATAGATATTGAGTAATAAAATATTGCCTACCATATCAGTAAACAAAGGATGTCAGAGTCATCACAGACTGCAACCATCTCCCACCCCCATGGTGAGATGGTAAGCCCTGAGGGAATTTGGGAGGGAAACCAAGAATAGTGCCATGTAGCAATCATCAGATTGCAGTCACTCCCAAAGATGAAGCTTAAGGAAACTCAGGGAAGGATACTGGCCTCAGATAGCTGAAGTGCATATCAAGGGAATGATTTCAGTGACCCCAGGCTCTTGCATCTTCCCATACAAGGAAAGGTGTTAATTGCATAACTAGAGATATTTAGTTTTCTCTTATTAACAGTAATCTTTTGTTCTGACTACGTACCCTTTGTTGCAAAACTCCTATATTTCCTAGCTCTCCCCTCACCTCCTCAGAGAGGTATTCTCAGGATTACTTGAAATATCATATTCAGGTCTTGAAGTTCTAAGAATATGCACTAAATAAAACATAACTCTCACCTTTTAAGCTGTGAATATTTATAAGATGACAATATACTGCACCTTGTTTAACAAATTTTGATTTAATTATTGCCTGAGCCAAAAAATGTATGTTATTTCTATTGCAGAAAAAATTTACAGTGAAAATCCTTATATATTATCTTTGCATTGTTGTATATTAGCTGTTTCTATTTTAGATGTTAAATTTCTCAATAAGAATGTATATGCATTTAAAACTTTGATAAACATTATAAAATTTCCTTCAAAAGTTTCTACTAACTTTCCTCCCACTGAGCATGTCTAAGAGACCCTATTTCTTTTTTTTTAACTTTTAATGAAGTAGAGTTAATTTACAGGTATGATAATTTCTGCTGAACAACAAAGTGACCCAGTCATACATACATACATATCCATCCTCTCTCAGATTGTATTCCCACGTAGATTATCACAGAATGCTGGGTGGTGTTCTCTGTGCTATACAGTACATCACCATTAGCCAATCATTCCATACTTGTCAGTGTTCACATTCCAATGCGAGACCTCAAGTCTATCCCTCCCCCACTAGTCCCCTTTGGTGACCATAAGTTTTTAAAAGTCTGTGAGTCTATTTCTGTTCTGCAAATAAGTTCACTTGTACAGTTTTTTTTGACTATTCCCCACACAGCTGATATCCTATGATGTTGCCTTTCATTGTCCTACTAACTTCACTTAGAATGATAGTTTCTAAGTTGGTCCATGTTGCCAAAAATGGTATTATTTCACTCTTTCTGGCTAATATTCCATTGTATATATGTACCACATATTCTTTATCCATTCCTCTGTGAATAGACATTTAGGTTGCCTCCATGTCTTGGCTATTGTAAATAGCACTGCAGTAAACATAGTCGTGCACATATCTTTTCAAATTAGTCTTCTCTGGATAGATGCCCAGGCATGGGATTGATGGATCCTATGCTAGTTCTATTTTTAGTTTTCTGGGGAACCTCCATGCTGTTTTCCATAGTGGTTGCACCAATTTACATTTCTACCAACAGTGTAGGAGGGTGACTTTTTCTCCACACCCTTTCTAGCACTTATTATTTGTAGACTTTTTGATGATGGCCACTCTGGCTGATGTAAGGTGGTACCTTATTGTAGTTTTGATTTGCATTTACCTTATAGTTATTGATGTTAGTACATTTTCTTATGTATTTTTGTCCATCTGGTATGTCCTCTTTGGAAAAAATGTCTATTTAGATCTTCTGTCTGTTTTGGATTGTGTCGTTTGCTTTTCTGATATTGAGCTTGAGGAGGTTTTTGTATGTCTCAGAGATTAATTCCTTGTCAATCACTTCATTTGCAAAAGTCCTCCCTGTGAGATTTCTTTTCATGTTGTTTATGGTTTCCTTTGCTGTGCAAAAATTTTTGGTTTAGTTAAGTCCTATTATCAATTTTATTGTCATTACCCTAGGCAGTGGATCTGAGAAGATATTGCTATAGTTTATGTCAGAGAGTGTTGGACCTCTGTTTTCCTTTTGAGATGTATAGTATCCAGCCTTACATTTAGGACTTTCATCTATTTTGACTTTTTTTGTTTTGCTTTTTTTAAGGTTATACCTGTGGCATATGGAAGTTCCCAGGCTAGGGGTCGAATCAGAGCTACAGTCACTGGCCTATGCCACAGCCACAGCAATGGGGAAATCTGATCCATCCCTGCAAACTACACCACAACTCATGGCAACACCAGATCATTAACACTCTGAGTGAATCCAGGAATTTAACCTGAATCCTCATGGATCCCATTCAGGTTCATTAACTACTGAGTCATGAAGGGAACTCTCATTTTTGAGCTTATTTTTGTGTACAGCGTTAAAGAATGTTCTAACTTCATTCTTTTCCATGTGGCTATCTAGTTTTCCTAGCACCATTTATTGAGGAGACTTTCTATTCTCCATTGTATATTCTTACTTCTTTTATCATAGATTAGTTGACTGTAGGTGTGTGGGTTTATTTGTGGTGTTTCTGTCCTGTTCCATTGATCTATATTTCTGTTTTAGTGCCTGTTTTTATGATTATAGCTTTGTAGTATAGTCTCAAGCCAGGGAGAATGATTCCTCCAGCTCTATTTTTCATTCTTAGGATTGATTTATCTATTCATGGCCTTTTGTGTTTCCATACAAATTTTAAAATATTTTACTCTAGTTCTGTGAAAAAATGCCATGGGTAGTTTTATAGGGGTTGAAGTGAATCTGTAAATTGCCTTCAGTAGTATAGTCATTTTGACATTACTGATGCTTCCAATCTAAGAGCACGGTATATCTTTCCATCTATTTGTGCCATCTTTGATTTCTTTCATCAGCATCTTATAGTTTTCAGAGTATAGGGCTTTTATCTTTATGTGAGTTTATTACTAGATATTTTATTATTTTTGATGCAATGGTAAATGGGATTGTCTCCCTAATTTTTCTTTATGATCTTTCAATGTTATTATGTAAAGATGCAGTCAATTTTTGTATTAATTTTATATTCTGCCATTTAACCAGATTCATTGATGAGCTCTAAGAGTTTTCTGGTAGTGTCTTTAGGATTTTCTAGGTAAAGTGTTGTGTCATCTGCAAGCAATGATAATTTTACTTCTTCATTTCAAATTTTGGGTTCCTTTAATTTCTTTTTCTTCTTCAACTGCCATGGCTAGGACTTCAAAAACTATGTTGAACAGAATTGGTGAGAGTGGATATCTTTTCTTGTTCCTTATCTTAGTGGTAATTATTTCAGGTTTTCAGCATTGAGAATGATTTTAGCTGTGGATCTGTTGTATATGGCCAGTATATAATAATATATTGAGGTAGGGTCCCCCTTTGCCCACTTTCTGGAGGATTTCTTGTCAGAAATTGGTTGTTACATTTTGTCAAAACTTTTTCTGCATTTACTGAGAGGATCATAAGATTTTTATTCTTCCATTTTTTAATGTGGTCTATCACACTGATTGATATGCAGATATTGAAAAATTCTTGCCTGTAGAGTATTTTGTTACTTCTGTAGTTGTCCAGAGGAGATTGATCATAGAGAAACAACTGACTCAAACAAGGCTGATAAGTTTTTATTCATAGGAATATGCCATTGGAGTTCAGAGAACCCAGTCTCTGCCTGGCACAGTAAGCTGGGAAGCAATCCAACTTCATGGGTATGGGATTCATTTTCCATCATGTGCCATAATGAATAACTAAAACCATCCTGGAATCTGAAAGAAAATCAATTGGCACAATCAGAAATACAAGGAGAAATGGCCATGGTGCTATGGAGAGCAAATAGTTACTATTTCCTATTTTAATATGGTTGTAATTCCTGACTTCACATTTCAGGCAATGTCCTGGTGTTTCCCCAATGCATTCTACTAAGTGTGTAGCTATGCTGAGTATGATTCTGTCGCTTGCAATTAAGAGAAGTTTGATTAAGACAGGGATAAACCATAATATCCGAAGGGGTTTAGGAATAATTAAAACTAAAGCAGAAAGAATGCATAGCAGAACTGTTCTGCTCTTATCCATTTGAGTAAAAAGTATTGTTCTCAGCCAAGAGTTAATAATATGCATTAGTATATGTCTTATGCAGACTCCTATTTTGCATATTGTTAAAGGTAACATTGTAAGCAAAGGGTATGTTGTTTTAATATGTGTTATAACCTACTAATAAAATCTCAATAATAAAAAATCTACACTTTATGAATATTTATAATGTCAGGCATATGAACACTTTGCGTATATTTTCTCTACTATTTCAATTTCACAATAAAAGGTTTATTTTTGTCTTGATATTGTTATATGATTACAAATATGAGGTGGCTACAGAATGAATAATCTTGTTCTTATTTCAGAGAAATCACAATTGAAGTACCATATATGCTATATCTCCTATGTCAAATTCTCTGATTCTAATGTAGTTTGGCTGTATATTTCTTAAAATAGTCAAATCCAGGAAAATACTCTGTATGTAGCCCAATCAATGTCAAATATAGTAAAACTAGAATATCTCCTATACTCTAGGCAATATACCTTAATTAATTATTTAATGCATTAAAATTCCATAAAAGGAGTTCCCATTGTGGCTCAGGAGGCCTCACTTGGTTAGGTATGTTGTTGCAGATGTGGCTCAGATCCAGTGTTGCCATGGCTGTGGTGTAGGCCTGCACTGGCAGCTCCAGTTGACCTCCAGATTGGGGAGCTTCCATATGATGTAGATTGCAGCCCTAAAAAGAAAAAAATAAATTCCACAAAGAATTATCTTTCATGTGGCAAATATTTTACTGTGTGCTAAGGCAGTAGAGGTGTGGTGAATTAGAATTAGGTAGCAGAAAGATACAAACTGAAAAACACCTTGGTAAGTGTTATTTCATAGGTTAGAGAAACTTTTCTAGAAGGAAATCAGAGGTTGTGAGAACTTTTCTAGAAGGAAATCAGAGTTTGATGTTTGGGAAATATCTTGAAGACTAAGAAGAAATTTGATGGAGTCAGAATTACGGAGGCATAGAAAGTTCTCTGGTGAAGAAAGTTAAGTACTAAAGCACAAAAGCTTGAAGTATTTGCAGAATAGAAGTGCTTTGTGGTTGGAGCAAAGTGCTTGTGTGTGATGGGAGAGAAGTCCTATAGAGAAATGAGATTTGGATAAGTCTCAAATAATTAAATGACTCCACCTTTAATCTTATATACCACAGTAAGATCGGATAGTGTTTCTAAGTAAGGACTGGCAATGCCTATTTTTTAATTTGATGGTAACTCTGACAGTTGTAGGAAGAATGGACTGAAATCAGGATGATGAAAAGGCTGTGGTAGGAATCTAGAGACTGGAAACACTGGGGCATGAAAAATGAAGGGGCAATGAAAAGGAAATAGAATATTCAAGCCACCTTTTGAGATATAATAGTTTATTGATGCATTAAATGTTAGATATAAAGGAGAAAACAAAGGTAATTCCAAGGCTCCTAACTTGAGATTCTCTGTGGGCAGTATATGATCAATCAAAAGGAGAAGACAGAAGTCCAAATAGTATTGGAAGGAGATGGGAAGATAACAGGATCAGGCTTTGGCAAGCTGGGTTTGAGGGATATGTGTGAGAAACAGCCAGAAATGTTTAGTAGCAGCTGAAAGTGCAAACTCAGATTATATTCATTTTGTAAGCCATCATGAACTTCTATTAAAACTAATGTCTTTTAGAAGATGAACTCCCATCAAGATTTCTTTCCACTTCTCTCCATTCTCTTGCACAAACTATCCTAATTGAAGAATTTATCCAATATTCCTGTTTAATTTCACTTTATTTTTTCTGAATTTCAGGGTAATTTGTATCTAGATTTACTGATTCATCACAGATTTCTGTTTCTACTCTGTCACTATTTCTTTACCTAGGTGGTTAAAAATTGTGAACAGGACCAAAAGGAAGGCTATGATTTGTCAGTTCTGAGGGGTTAAGTGATTATTCCACATTTTGTAACACCCTCCTTGATTTGACCGCCCTTCTCTGCTTTGTTTCAGGAATTTGACTCTTACTCAACTGTATAACCTGGGCACTTTTCAGTCTTCTGGATTCTGGTTGCACCTACACTTGGAAGACATGAGATGGGTATCCAAGAGTGGGAGCAAAGCAAGGTCAAGGACTTTATTTTCCTGATCTCTTTCTCAGCTTTGGCCTTCTGGCAGTGGTTGCTCTTGTCAAGAGATTCTCCTTCCTGCAGTCTAAATTTCCATGGCCCCTAGTGACATCACGTTGTCTCTTTGCCCCCTTAGATTAATAGGGTGCTAATAGGTTCTGAGTCTCTGGGTGCTCTGGTACCTGTTGGTGCCCTTAA
Organism: Catagonus wagneri; assembly: GCA_004024745.2. Classification (NCBI taxonomy): domain Eukaryota; kingdom Metazoa; phylum Chordata; class Mammalia; order Artiodactyla; family Tayassuidae; genus Catagonus; species Catagonus wagneri. Next base: position 3,361,613 of record PVHT021183586.1, read on the forward strand.
TTCCTTCTACAGCTATGCACAGAGACCATTATCTTCTCTTTAAAACCCTAGCTGAGTGCCTTGTTAAGTGAGCACCATGACCTTAACTGATACACTGTTATTTGGTTTAACATTTTAGAGGTCACCACTATGTGTTTTTTGAACATGACCCACTGAAATTATTATTATAAAGAACTTACAACATTTCCTTAAAATAATATCTCTACTGCCATTCCAACATTACTTGCTACTGGAAGAATAACACAATATAATAGTTGCAAAGAATTTCAGGAAAAAAATCAGATGAGAGGACACACATATACACAAACATTTTCTTCCATTAACTCATTATTTGGTTTCTCTTCCCCCACTGTGAAAACCATGATGTAAGTCAAGAGTAGCCATTTGAAGTAGAAATAATACAGCAGTCCATAAATGTCTCACCTACAGTAATCATTTGTAATTTAGTCTATTACATCACTACACAGCCTCAGGGTAGCCTGAGCACCATTTACTACATAATGAGCATCTATACCCAGGATGAAGTGCCTTATTATGCTGATCTTAACTACTACGTATCAGCTGTGGCCAAGCTAAATAAGAGAAGGCAATGATTCAGATGTTTAGTCTCAATCTTTCTGTTTGTGCTAGCATAGGTAGAAAGAAGAATTAATTTGGCATCAAAAGTTTAGGAGCAATTGTCTCTTTCTCACTCTTCTAAGGCTGGGGAAAGTGCTAGCTCCTCAGATGGCAGAAACGATGTTCAATATTCAGGGTTCCTGGAAATTTTTCTTTATTGTTTAAAACAAATTAGTCTTTATTGGCAAAATGGAGTATGGAAGGTAGAAAGCAGCACCTGGAGGTAGGGAAGGGAGGCTGATTATTCTGAACTTTTCTGATTTAGACATTTTCCTATTTCATTGTCCCCCCTACAGTATACTCCCATCACAGTTTTATGAAAATATCAACTGTAATTTAGTCACATCAAAAAATCCCAATTCTAAATCCAAAGGCATTGTGAAACTTCAATAAAATGCCAGAATTTAAAACATAGAAAAAATAATGAACTGATTTTTGCCAAGATCAAATACTAATATTAGTAGTGGAACAATGTTTAGAATTATAATTATATCTCTTACTCAGATGGCGGTATGGTAGGAAAATTCCAAGATATGATATGGTTATATATTTTCAGAGTTATGAAAACAAAATGTAGCTTTAAATGGTTTAGCAATTGCATTAATGTCTGTATTATGTGGATTATGTTCAATGAAATTAGAAAAGCTTTCCCTGTAAAATTAGTTTCCTATTTTTCAAAATGGAAATTTGGAGTTTTCTCTGTGGAAATTTAGAAAAAAATTTCAGAAGATGTTATTTTTCCATCATTTAAGTAGCAATTGAAATAAACTTACTACTCATTTTTGGAATGCTTAGCTTCCCTAGTTAATTTTTGGTGGTATAAAATGAATTAACTTTCTTTTCTTTAAAGCTTTAATATCAAGATTATGTTCATATAAAAATAAATCTTATTTCCTCTGTTGCTTTCCATATTTTTCTAAAATCCCTTGATATGAAAATTGCCTTTATCTCTTCCTCCAATGTTATCTCTTTTGTGTTTTTCTTTCAATTGACTTGTTGTTTCACTGGATGAAAGAGAATTGAGATAAAAAAAAGAGATTGCAATTAACAGTTACTGAGCACTTTCTATATGGCATGTACAATGCTAATCCTTAAATGTTAATGTTGATCCTTTTACATATAGCATATAATATAATTTAGTCATCCAAATATTCTATGGGAAGGTATCCTTCATGTTTTTTTAAAAATGTACAATTATGTGATTTAATGGGTTTTAACTAAACATATTGCAATCATTTCATGATAAATTCATGTATCAGATAATTATGCTGTAAACAAACTAATACAATATAAAAGTCAATTATATCTCAACAAATATGGGGAAAATTTTTTAGAAACTTAGAGAGTTAACTTGCTTGTGTAAACACAGCTAGTAAAGTGTTAGAGTTGAGATTTGACTTGAGGCCTTAATCTGACATGGATATTTTGTACTTAAATACAACATTTCTTACTAGCTTTTGTAATTAATTAATGGCGATTTTTTATTGGCTAAAAGAAACAAAACAAAACCAAAAAACACAAATGAAAATAAATTTCATCATATATTTCATGTTTTTTTAAACCAAAATTAATTTATGTTTCTCTCATATACCTCTTGATGTATCATTTAATCCTTGGAAACAAAGTTTTCAATTTTCTCTGATAGTAGATTAAACATAAGCTATTATGTTTAGGCATAAAAAGCTATAGAAAAATGAATTTCTGAATATATTTGGTTTTCTGCTTTTTCATTTAAAGTATATTATATTCTAAATATACTGTCTATATTTTTATTTACTGAAAATAATTTCTCCACAAAATTATAAGAAATATGTAGATCATATTGAAATATGTTCTATTTACTTATTGAATAGAACATATTTCTATCCTTTTATTTATTGAATATCAGTAGGGAAATCTATCTCCTACATTGTCAAAGTTCTTCAAAATTGAAATAATTTTGCTTTTGTGGAGTACACACTCTAAACTAGGATTTAATAGACTCAGTAGTTCAGATTTCAGCAAGTACTTACCTCTGAGAAGTAAAGAAGGACACAGCTGGTCAGCTCACTGAAACAGATGTCAGGATGATCTCATGGCCGTTTGGTAAGTCACTTGCCTAATAAATATTTTCTTAAATTATAGGGCCATATCGATAGCATATGGAGGTTCCCAGACTAGGGGTCTAATTGGAGCTGTAGCTGCTGGCCAACGCCACAGCCACAGCAACATGGGATCAGAGCCACATCTGCAACCTACACGACAGCTCAGGGCAATTCCAGATCCTTAACCCACTGAGCGATGCCAGGGATTAAAGCCACAACCTCATGGTTCCTAGTCGGATTCATTCACCACTGAGCTATGACAGGAACTCTAATAAATATTTTCCTAAAGAAAATATCTGAAAATATTAGGACAACCTACTACATGATGGCATAGATTCTCTATGGCTATAGAAATAAATCACTTAAGAGGAAGTTTGATTCAAGGGTTTGTTTTTCTCCTGATCAAGGATAAATCCCCATTATTGATAAAAGGAATCCTACATTTTAGATCTAGTATGATTCCTTAATTCATTTCTGATTTTTACAGGGTTGGAGTATTTGTTAAAATTTAAGTATGCCATCCATAAAAGAGACGGTTCAATGTAGAGATTAAAAATGAGGACTCTAGGGATTTCCCATTGTGGCAAGTGGAAATGAATCTGACTAGTATCCATGAGGATGCAGGTTTGATCCCTGAGCTCACTCAGTGGATCAGGGACCTAGCATTGCTCTGAGGTATGGTGTAGGTAATAGATGTGGTTCAGATACCATGTTGTTGTGGCTGTGGCATAGGCCAGCAGCTGTAGCTCCAATTCACCACTTAGCCTAGGAACTTCCATATGACATGGCTGCAGACCTAAAAACCATAAAAAGAATAAGAATCAGAATAATGTCTCTATTATTTTGGATTGATATCTCGGATCCACTACTTAATCTCATTATTATCTTGGGCAAATGACCAAATTTGCTTAAGCCTTTATATTTTTTTTTCACTTCAAATAGAGATAAAGACTATCTATCTCACTGGGTTGTTAAGGTTCAGAAAATACTCTAGATCTGGTGCATAGCACAGTGTCTGCTATGCATTAAAAATCTTTTTTGACAAAATATTTCTAACCATTAATGTAGTAGATTAGCTCATGATGCCAACAATTGCTTAATCATGTTGTATATGACCAGTGCCTCACAGAGGCCAGTCAGCTTGGTTCATGGCCTTAGCTTTATCCAGCAAGGGCATATACCAGAACAAATCTATACACATTACTGGAGAAAAAAAATCAAAATATTTGCCCAAAGCCTGGTTAATCAGTAGGATCACCTTCATACACATAGGACAATATTAAAATTAAGGTTGTCAGCTCAAAAGTTAAATGAGCACAAGCACTTAAGTGTGATGATCAAAGGAAGTTAATAAATTACTGCTAACCTATAAAAGAGCAGCTAGATTAGAAAGTGTATCCACAGTGAGTAGGATTAGAAGCAGCTTGGTAGGGTTACTAAAACAGAGCTAGTTTACAAAAAACAATTAAGACTGGAATAATTTGGATCTATAATGTCAATTAAATCCATATTTTTATAAGCAAATCTACAATTCTTTACATAATTGAATATGTATAAATTGGTTCCCTTCCCCAAAAAGAAGTATTCTTGAATAGGAGTTAAAACAAAATCCAAAACGTAAACATTCTTTTTTGCCTACCCCATACCTGCCAAATGTTGTATTAAATAATGAAAGGATATTAGTTTCAGATGATCAGCTTGCTGGGGGCATGAAATAGCAAACAAACATTTTATGGTAATACAGTTTCTTGGATGATTCATAAATATAAGAAAGAAGTGATATGTAGAGACCCTATAGATAAAGGGTTTGATTTTGTTCTTGATCCTGATGTTGGCATAATATTTGGCATAGGTGGATGGGAGAGTTCCTTTAATGGGAACTGAGGATGAGGGTTCACTGAATTAGTCTGGCTGAAAACAGAACTAGAGTGTTAGAACTTATCATTTGGGGCTTACCATAGTTATAAACCACTTTACCAAAAATACCCATCAGGTTAACTCAAAAAAGAAATTATTTTTATTGCCTTGAGAAATATTTCTTATATGACAACTTAACAGTGAAGTAGCAATATATATATATATATATATATATATATATTACTTTCTAGGGCTGCACTTGCAGCATATGGAAGTTCACAAGATAGGGGTCAAATTGGAGCTGCAGCTGCTGGCCTACACCACAGCCACAGCAATGCAGGATCTGAGCCACATCTGTGACTTACACCACAGCTCTGTGAAATACCAGATCCTTAATCCACTGAGTGAGGCCAAGGATGAAACCCTCATCCTCATGGATACTAATCAAATTTGTTTCCACTAAGTCACAATGAGAATTCCTAAAGTAGCATCTTATTTATTTCATATACTATTGGATATTTTCATTTAAAGTATTTCTCAGAAGGATAGTAAGAGAAAGCCATGATAGTCATTAAAAATACCTTTTTATTTATGAAAGCTTAAAGAGAAAAGAAGGAGTTAATATCAGAAAAAGGGCAGGGACATTTTAACAAAAATTTTCATTGGTGTCCAGAATTTAATTGAAGAATTAAAATGTTTTTGCTATCTGAGGGAAATATTATTTGGCTCTCTCACAGAATTAAAATTCCTCCCCATCCTTGAAGGCCTATTACTCATTTCTTATCCCTGCTTTTCCCATCCCACATTTTGCTTTTTTTTTTTTAATATGATCTCTCATTTTAAAGATTAAGGTAAGTTGATTTATAATTTTGTGTTAATTTTTGCTGTATAGCAAAGTGACCTAGTCATAAACACACACACACACATGTGTACACACACACACACGCATTCCTTTCCTTTTATTATCTTCCATCATGTTCTATCCCAAGAGATTGGATAGAGTTTCTTGAGCTATATAGTAGCACCTCTTCACTTATCCATTCTAAATGTAATAGTTTGTAACTACTAACCCCCAAATCCCAGCCATCCCACTCCCTCCCTCATCCCCTTGGTACCTACAAGTCTGTCCTCTCTGTCTGAGTCAGTTTCTGTTTTGTAGATACATTCATTTGTGCCATAATTTAGATTCCACATATAAGTGATATCATATGGTATTTGTCTCTCTTTTTCTGACTTACTTCACTTAGTATGAGACTCTCTAGTGCATTCATGTTGTTGTAAATAGCATTGTTCATTCATTTTTTACAGCCAAATAGTATATCCCATTGTATATATGCACCACTTCTTTTTTTTTTTTTTTGGAAGGGAACAAGAAAAAAAAATTATTTATTTTTGCCGCCTTGTGGATAGCAGAAACAGAACTTTGTAAGGTGAGTTGTGTTTAGGTTTTATTCAAATTGTATTCAAGTTTCTGAATAAACCTCCCAGGATAGTGTTCATGTATAAGGAATGGTGAGGAGCTTACCGCAGGGCAGATTTACCCACTTCACGCATTTCTTTTTTTTCTGTCGGCTAGAGAAGGTCTTATAAACAGAATTCAGGGGAGAAACAAGGCTAGATTAATACAAAGCCAAACAAAATTAGTTTTTTTTTGGTTTGTTTACTTTTTACAATTGGTGATGTTAATGTTCCTTTTCCAGGTGGCTCTGACAGGCAAATTATGTACAAGAGCTCCATTAGAGAAGCAAGTAGAATTTTATGCACCATTTCCTCTTAATCCACTCGTCTGTTGATGGATATTTAGGTTGTTTCCATGTCCTGGCTATTGTAAATTGTGCTGCTCTGAACATATGGGGGCATATAACTTTTCGAATTACAGTGTCTGAATATTTGCCCTGGAGTAAGATTGCTGGATCATGTGGTTGTTCTATATTCAGTTTTCTGAGAAAACTCCATATGTTTTGCATGGTGGTTGTACCAATTTACATTTCCACCAACAATGTGGAGGGGGTTCCCTTTTCTCCATACCCTCTCGAGCATTTGTTATTTATAGACTTATTAATGATGACTATTCTGACTGCTGTGATATAGTGCCTCACTGTAGATTTGCTTTGCATTTCTCTAATAATTAGTGATTTTGAGCCTTCTTTTATGTGCCTACTGGCAGTTTGCATGTCTTCTTCAGAGAAATATCTATTTACGTATTCTGCCATTTTTTGATGGCATTGTTTTTTGTTGTTGAGTTGTATGTATTGTTTGTAAATTTTATAGAGTAAGTCTCTGTTGATTGCATCCTTTGCACTCTTTCCTCCCATTCCATACACTGTCTTTCTATTTCTTTCTTATGGTTTCCTTTGTTCTGCAAATGCTTGTAAATTTCATTAGGTCCCATTGGTTTATTTCTGTTATTATTTCTATTGCCTTGGAAGACCAATCTAAGAAAAACTTGGTACAGTTTTTGTCAGAGACTGTTTTGCCGATGTTCTTTTTGTTTATATTTTTAAATTGAAGTAGAGTTGTTTTACAATATAATCTTAGTTTCAGGTATACAGAAAAGTGATTTAGAAACTTTTCAAATTATTTTCTGTTATAGATTATTATAAATTATTGTGTGTGTTATTCAGTAAATTCTTGTTGGCTGTCTATTTTGCACATGTTATTCTGTATATATTAATCCTAAGCTGCTAAATTATCCCCCACACCTTCCTGCTTTGATAGCCATAAGTTTATTTTTATATCTGTAGTTCTATTTTTGCTTTGTATATGAGTTCATTTGTATATTTTTTAGATTCCACGTATAAGCAATATCATATGATATTTGTCATTCTCTGTCTGGCTTTCCTCACTCATTACAATTTCTAGGTTGACTCATGTTGCTGCAAATGGCATTATCTCAATAATTTTTATGGTTGGGTAATATTCTAATACATATATTATATATTACTATATAATTAATATTGTATATTATAAATGTTCTATATACTATTCTAATATATATATATCATATAATATATATTGGAATAAATATATATGTATATATACATATATACCTAAACTTTTTTCATTTTTTAAAGTTTTATTGAAGTACAGTTGATTTACAATGTTGTGGTAATTTCTCTTGTAGAACAAATTGATTTAGTTATAAATGTACACACATCCATTCTATTTCATATTACTTTCCCACTTGGATTATCATAGAAAACTTGGTAGAGTTTTCTGTGACATAAAGCAGGTCTCTCTTGGTCTATCCTTCCATATTCTTCAGTGTGCATATGCCAATCTTAGACCCAGGTTCATCCCTCCCCCACAAGCCCTCCAGTAACCATAAGTTTTAAAATGTCTGTGAGTGTTTCTGTTCTGAAAATAAGTTAATTTGTATCCTTTTATTAGATTCCACATATAAGTTATATCATATAATATTTGCCTTTCACTGACTAATGTCACTCATTATAATGATCTCTAGGTCCATCCCTTTGCTGCAAATGACATTATTTCATTCTCTTTTATGGCTAAGTAACTGTTCTTTGACTAGATCTTTATCAATTCCTCTCTTGATGGACATTTAGGTTGCTTTCATGTCTTGGCTATTGTAAATAATGCTGCAAAGAACACTGAGGTACACCTATCTTTTCAAATTATAGTTTTCTATGGATAGATATCCATGAGTTGGATTGCTGGATCATATATAAACCAAAACATCTTTATATTTTAATTTGTTAATGGACAGCCAGGACATTTCTATGTTTTGACTACTGAAAATAATGCCACAGTGAATATTGGGGTTCAATGTCTTTCAAATTATGGTTTGTCCAGTTAAATACCCAGGAATGAGATTGTAGGATCACAAGGTAATTCTATTTTTAGCTTTTTAAGCAACCCCTATATGTTCCTCATAGTGGCTATAACAATTTATATTCTCAAAAAGAGTGTTGGAGGGACCCTTTGCCTCCACACACTCTCCAGTACTAATTATCTGTAGACTTTTTGATGAAGGCCATTCTGACTGATCCGGGGTACTACATGATTGTAGATATGATTTGCATTTCTCTAATAATTAGTGATGTTGAGCATCTCTTCATGTGCAATGCAGGATTAACCCAAAGAGGAACATACTGAAACACATAGTAATCAAATTAACAAAAATTAGATAAAGAGATAATATTAAAGCAAGGAAGGGAAAGCAACAAGTAACATACAAGGGATTCCCCATGGAATTATTCAGCAGAAACTTTGCAAGCCAAAATGAAGTGGTAGGATATGTGTAAAGTGAAGAAAGGGAAAGCCTACAAGCAAGAATATGAATGAAACCCTGGGTAAAGAGGTTGCTTAAAAACCTAAAAATAGAGCAACATTGTGATCCTGCAATCACATTCCTGGGCATATATCTGGACAAAAACAATTAACAGAATCTCAATAAGAATATACATAATGATAATTACCATAAAAATAAATTGATTAAATGCTTTAACCAAAAGATATAGACTGATTGAATGGTTACAAAAACAAGAGACTGTCTTCAAGAGAACCACTTCAGATCTAGAGACACATACAGATTGGAATTGAGAGGTCAGAAATATACATTCCAGGAAAATGGATATCAAAAAAAGCTGGGGTAGCAGTACTCATATCAGACAAAGTAGACTTTAAGATAAAGATGGTACAAGAGACAAAGAAGGACATTACTCAACGATCAAAAGATCAATCCAAGAAGATAAAACAGTTGCAAATATATATGACCCAAATATAGGTGCTCTTAAATATATAAGGCAAATGTTAATAGACATAAAAGAAGAATTGGTGGGCATGGAAGTGGTATGTACTGGAAATTTGGGGTAATAGATGCAAACTATTGCCTTTGGACTGGATAAGCAGTGAGATCCTTCCATGTAGCACTGGGAACTGCATCTAGTCACTTATGATGGAGCACGATAAAATGAGAAAAAAGAATATATATATATGTATATATGTGCATATATATATATATGTATATGTGACTGGGTCTTTGCTGTACAGTAGAAAATTGACAGAACACTGTAAACCAGCTATAACGAATGGAAAATGATAAAAAATAATTAATAAAAATAAAAAATAAACAAATGCTTAACCTACATAACCAAGAATATGATCATAATTTCAATGCAGAATAAGAATTTTAAAATAAATATTTGTCCCATGAAAAACAAAAAACAGGGAGAATTGACAGTGACAAAATAATAGTGGAGGTATTTAACACCCAACTTACAGATCATCTAGACAGAAAATCATTAAGGAAACACAGGTCATAAATGACATATTAGACCATATGGAATTAAACATATTTGTACAGCAATCAACTTGAAAGCAGCAAAGCACACATTCTTTTCAAGTGCACATGGAATATACTCTAGCCTCAAAGCAAGGGCCTCAAAGCAAGCCTTGGCAAATTTAGGAAAACTGTAATCCTTTATGACTAAACACTATGAGATTAAAAATCAGCTATGAAAAAAACTGCAAAAAACCCACAAACACATGGACGTTAAAAGTATTACTAAACAATCAATGCCTCATTAAAAAATTGAAGAGGAAATAAAAAAAATACCTAGAGGTAGAAGAGAATGAATCCCAAACCTATAGGATGAAACAAGGGAAAATTTTAGTGATGCAACCTTACCACAGGAAACAAAATCTCAAAGAAATAATTCTAATCATACCCCTAAAGTACCTACAGAAAGGAGAACAAACAAAATTGAAAGTTAGTAGAGGGAAAGAAAGCATAAAGATCAAATCAGAAATGAGTGAAATAGAGATAAAAATGGCAAGGGAACCAAAAGACTGTCCATTGAAAAGATAAACAAAATTGATAAAGTTTTAGGCAGCCGCATCAAGAAAAAAGTGAGAGGGCTCAAGTCAAATTAGAAATGAAAAAGGAGAGACGCTGGTCTGCCAATGCTGGGGAGTGATGCTGCTCTAGTCACCTGAGACAGAGCTGGGATGGCTAGGAGGAGTAGTAGGAGTAGGAGGTGGTGGCAGTGGTGGTGACAGATGCAGTGGCAGACTGGGCAGCAGAGGTAGTGAAACAAAGGCTCATATCTTGAAGGCACCAGCACGTCCTACCATTGTCAACTGACTTAGAGAGGGGTGGGGAAGATGGCAGAAAAGAAGGACTGGAGCTCAAACTTCTCTCCCAGAAAACTGCAAAACTACAACCAAATTCTGAGCATCCTTCAACCAAATGGACTATAAACTTCCAAAAAAGATATTCTGCTCCAGGAGACAAAGAGGAGACTACACAAGAGCCACAGGGGAGGCAAACACCTGAACTAAGAGAGGCTACAACTCTTTTGTCAGCAAAAAGATTACCACACCAAAAACCTATAAAAATGAAAAGACAGAAAACTATAATTCAGATAAGGGAGAAAGAGAAAAGCCCAGAAAAACAGCTCAGTGATGAAGAGATTATCAGCCTCCAAGCAAGAGACCTTAGACTGTTGATGCTGAAGATGCAAGGCATTGGAAATAGACTGGAGGCAAAGATTGATAATTTAGAGGAAACACTGAGCAGAGAAATATAAGCTGAAAAACTAAACAAGAAGAGATGCAAAATACAATAACCGAAATAAAAAATTCCTTAGAAGCAGCCAACAGTAGAATACAGGAGGCAGAAAAATGAATCAGTGAGGTGGAGGACAGATTAGTGGAAATCACTCACGCAGAAGAGAAAGATAAAAGATTGAAAGGAAATGAGCAGAGTCTCAGAGAACTCTGGGATAATGTTAAACGCACCAACATCCGTATTATATGGGTGCCAGAGGGAGAAGAGAAAGAGAAGGGGACAGAAAAAATATTCGAGGAGATTATAGATGAAAACTTTCCTAATATGGGAAAGGAACCACTCACTCAAATCCAGGAAGTGCAACGAGTACCATATAAAATAAACCCTAAGAGGAACACACCAAGACACATGTTAATCAAAATGACAAAAATTAAAAACAAAGAGAAAATATTGAAAGCAGCTAGGGCCAAGAAACAAATGACATACAAGGGAACCCCAATAAGGTTATCAGCAGATTTTTCCTCTGAAACTCTGCAGGAAAGGAGGGAGTGACATGATATACTAAATGAGATGAAAGGGAAAAACTTCCAACGAAGATTACTTTATCCAGCAAGGCTCTCTTTCACATTTGAAGGAGAAATCAAAACCTTTACAGATAAGCAAAAGCTAAGAGAGTTCTGCAACACTAAACCAGCTTTACAACAAATCCTAAAGGAATTTCTCTAGGCAGAAAAGAAAAGGCCAAAACCAGAAACAAAAGCACAACAAATGACAAGGCCCACCAATAAAGGCATATATACAGTAAAGATACTAAAGCATCCATGCACAATTATACTACCAAAATCAGAAATCGTGAGAAGAGAGCACAAACGCAGGTCACTGAAGAAGCACGTGCAATTAAGAAACCAGCAACTTAATACAGCCTCAGTTATATATAGACCCCTATATCAAAACTTTAGGGTAGCCACAAACCTAAAATCTACAATTGATGTACAAACAAATAAGAAAAATCAACTCAAATACAACATTAAAGATAGCCATTTTGTGAGAGGAGACAACAAGAGAATAAGGGAAGAAAAAAAGAGCAACAAAAACCCCAAACACTTAATACAATGGCAATAAGGACATATATATCAATAATTACCTTAAATGTTAATGGACTGAATGCCCCAGCCAAAAGACATAGACTAGCTGAATGGATACAAAAACAAGACCCATATATATGCTGGCTTCAAGAGACCCATTTCACTTCTAGAGACACATACAAACTGAAAGTGAGAGGATGGAAGAAAATATTCCATGCAAATGGGCATCAACAAAAGCCGGAGTAGGAATACTCCCATCAGACAAAATAGACTTAAAGATGGAGAACCTTTTAAGAGACAAGGAAGGGCACTACATAATGATCAAAGGATCAATCCAAGGAGAAGATATAGCAATTTTAAATATCTATGAACCCAACATAGGATCACCACAATATATAAGGCAACTGCTAACAACCTTAAAAGGAGAAATCAACAATAACACCATCATAGTGGGGGATTTTAACACCCCACTTACAGCAATGGACAGGCCATCCAGGCAGAAAATCAATAAGGAAACTCAGGCCCTGAATGAAGCATTAGATCAGATGGATTAATAGATATTTATAGGACATTCCATCCAAAAGCAACAGAATACACATTCTTCTCAAGTGCACATGGAACATTTTCTAAGATGGATCACATTCTGGGCTACAAATCAAGCCTCAGTAACTTTAAGAAAATTGAAATCATTTCAAGCATCTTCTCTGACCACAATGCTATACGACTGGAAATCAACAACAAGAAAAAAATGGCCAAAAATACAAATACGTGGAGACTAAACAACACGCTACTAAATAACCAATGGATCACTGAAGAAATCAAATAGAAACAAATGCCAACAAACACATGACACCCCAAAACCTCTGGGATGCAGCAAAAGCAGTTCTAAGAGGAAAGTTTATAGCAATACAAGCCTACCTCAGGAAACAAGAAAAAGCTGAAATAAACAACCTAACTTTACATCTAAAGCAGCTAGAGAGGGAAGAACAGACAAGATCTACAGCTAGTAGAGGAAAGGAAATCATCAAGATCAGAGCAGAAATCAATGAAATAGAAACGAAGAAAACCATAGAAAAGATCCATGAAAGTAAAAGCTGGTTCTTTGAAAAGATCAACAAAATTGATAAACTCTTAGCCAGACTTATCAAGAAAAAAAGAGAGAGGACACAAATCAATAAAATTAGAAATGAAAAAGGAGAAGTCACAGCAGACATCAGAGAAATACAAAGGATCATAAGGGACTACTATATGCAGCTATATGGCAATAAAATGGAAAACCTAGAAGAAATGGACAAATTCCTATAAAAGTACAATCTCCCAAGACTAAACCAAGATGAAATAGAAAATATGAATAGACCAATCACAAGTTCTGAAATTGAAACTGTGATTAAAAACCTTCCAACAAACAAAAGTCCAGGACCAGATGGTTTCACAGGTGAATTCTATCAAACACTTAAGAGAAGAGCTAACGCCTATCCTTCTGAAACTCTTCCAAAATATTGCAGAGGAAGGGACACTCCCAAACTCATTCTATGAAGCAACCATCACCCTGATACCAAAACCAAACATACCCCCAAAAAAGAAAATTACAGGCCAATCTCACTGATGAACATAGATGCAAAAATTCTCAACAAAATACTAGCCAACTGAATCCAACAATACATTAAAAGGATTGTACACCATGATCAAGTGGGATTTATCCCAGGGATGCAAGGATTTTTCAATATCAACAAATCAATCAGTGTGATACACCACGTTAATAAACTGAAGAATAAAAACCTCTCCATAGATGCAGAAAAATCCTTTGACAAATCCAACACCAAGTTCTGATAATAACCCTTCAGAAAGTGGGCATAGGGGGAATCTACCTCAACATAATTAAGGCCATCTATGACAAACCCAGAGCTCACATCATTCTCAATGGTGAAAAGCTGAAAGAATTCACACTGAGATCAGGAACAAGACAGGGATGTCCACTCTCACCACTACTATTCAACATAGTTCTGGAAGTCCTAGCTACAGCAATTGGAGAAGTAAAAGAAATCAAAGGAATCCAAATTGGGAAGGAAGAAGTAAAACTATCACTTTTTGCAGATGACATGGTACTATACCAACAGAATCCTAAAGACTCTACCAGAAAACTGTTAGAGCTCATCAATGAATTTGGCAAAGTTGCAGGATACAAAATTAATACCCAGAAATCAACTGCATTTCTATATGCTAACAATGAAAGATGAGAAAGAGAAATTAGGGAGGCAATACTTTTTACCATCGCATCAAAAAGAATCAAATACTTGAAAATAAACCTGCCTAAAGAGACAAAAGACCTGTACTCTGAAAATTATAAGGCGCTGATGAAAGAAATCAAGGATGATATGAACAGGTGGAAAGACATACCATTCTCTTGGATTGGAAGAGTCAATGTTATCAAAATGACTATAGTACCCAAGGCAATCTAACATTCAATGCAATCCCTATCAAATTACCAAGGACCTTTATCACAGAGTTTGAACAAAATAGTTTAAAGTTTGTTTGGAAACACACAGAAAAAAAAAACAGAATAGCCAAAGACATCCTGAAAAAGAAAAATGGAGCTGGAGGAATCAGGCTCCCTGACTTCAGACTCTACTACAAAGCTACAGTCATCAAAACCATATGGTACTGGCACAAAGACAGAATTATAGATCAGTGGAACAGGATAGAAAGCCCAGAATTAAATACACACATCTATAGTCAACTAATCTATGACAAAGGAGGCAAGAATATACATTGGACAAAAGACAACCTCTCCAATAAGTGGTGCTGGGAAAACTGGACTGCTACATGTAAAAAAATGAAACTAGAACACTTCCTAGCACCATGCACAAAAATAAACTCAAAATGGATTAAAGATCTAGATATAAGACCAGATACTATAAAACTCTTAGAGGAAAACATAGGCCAAACACTCTCTGACATAAATGATAGCAACATCTTCTCAGATCCATGTGTCAGAGTAAGGACAATAAAAAGAGAAATAAACACGTGGGACTTCATTAATTTTCAAAGTTTCTGCACAGCTAAGGAAACCCTAAACATAACAAAAAGACAACCCACAGAATGGGAGAAAATATTTGCAAATGATTCAACTGACAAGGGATTAATCTCCAAAAGTTACAAACAGTTCCTACAGCTCAACACCAAAGAAACAAACAACCCCATCAAAAAATGGGCAGAGGATCTAGGAAGACAGTTCTCCAAAGAAGACATGCAGATGGCAAATAAACACATGAAAAGATGTTCAACATCGCTCCTCATTAGAAAAATGCAAATCAAAACCACTATGAGGTACCACCTTACACCAGCCAGAATGGCCATCATCAAAAAGTCTACAAACAATAAGTGCTGGAGAGGGTGTGGAGAAAAAGGATCCCTATTACACTGTTGGTGGGAATGCAAATTGGTGCAGCCACTGTGGAAAACAGTATGGAGATTTCTCAGAAAACTCAAAATAGAATTACCATTTGATCCAGCAATCCCACTCCTGGGCATCTATCCAGAGGAAATCCTGACTCGTAAAGACACATGTACTCCAGTGTTCATTGCAGCACTCTATGCAATAGCCAGGTCATGGAAACAACCTAAATGCCCATCAACAGAGGAGTGGATAGGGAAGATATGTTACATACACACAATGGAACTTTACTCAGCCATTAAAAGGAACGAATTACCAACATTTATAGCAACAGGGATGGACCTAGAAATTATCATGCGAAGTGAAACCAGTCAGACAATTAGACAGCAACACCCAATGCTACTGCTTACGTGTGGAAACTAAAAAGACACAGTGAACTTACTTGCAGAACAGACAATGACTCACAGACTTTGGAAAACCTTGGTTTTTCAAATAAGGCAATCTGGGGGTGGGGGGATGCACTGTGGGTTTGGGCTACAAGATCTATAAAATTGACTTGTGATGATTTATGTACACCTATAATTGAAATAAAATGCATTAAGAAAAAAATAGAAATGAAAAAGGAGATGTTACAACTGATACCACAGAAATACAAATTGTCAGAAGACTACTATAAGCAACTATATGCCAATAAAATATACAACCTAAAAGAAATGGACAAATTATCTCAGGAGTGCACCAGTAAGAAATAGAAAATATGAACAGATCAGACCATTTCTAAAATTTAATATGTGATAAAATGAACAAACAAAAAATCCAGTAAGCAAACAAACAAACAAAAAAAACTCAGCACAAAATGGATGGCTTCACAATTGAGCTATATCAAACATTCAGAGAAGGGTGAACACTTATACTTCTGAAACTATTCTAATAAATTTGGAGGAAGGAACACTCATTTCTCCAATCTTTTCCTTCCATAGCCCCTTCAAGTCTATGCTCACATCTTAACTGTTCATGAGGTCTAAACTGACTTTCCATTAGAAATTGTACACCTTCCTCAGTATTTTGAGAGTCTATTAATCCTCTTGTCTCATTCAAACTTTTCTAAACCATTATATATGTCCTTTAGTAGTATTTGTTGTCTACTATTCACAAATACCTCCCATGTAGAATATAAACTCTATGAGAACAGGGATCTTTGTTTAGTTCACTGATAGCTGGTTCAGGGTAGACCCTAAAGAAATGTGCATATACTATGAGTGGAAGAAGAAAGTAATTATTTCCTTTTGTCTTTCTAAACAGTAACTCAATACTTCTATCACAATACTTAAACATCACAATAAAGCATAATTTTAAACTTCTAGAAAAATGATGAGTAGGAAAATATTAATATATGTATGCTGTACAGAATCCTACTTTGCAGAAAGGCATAAAGTCTTATTTCAATAGGGATGTGAAAAAAACTGAAGAAGGGCTAATTCTGTCCTTACTAATAACATGTAACAGATTATTAGGTTTTAGAAATTCAATTTAGTTCTCAATGGGCTGTTTTTACCACCTGCATACTTAAGAGTCACACCCACATACAGATCTTGACAAAAGGTCCATCTTTTATATGCCTCCTTCTTAGCCAATACCTAATTACATGCTAATTATCTCAGAGAAAACAAGCTTGTTATTGCACTGAAAACATTCAGAGCTCCTCCACAAACAGATTCTTATGAAAACTAAATATAAAAAGAGCTGGCCCAGTGCTTGGTTTTCACTAGAACTAAACTAGATTTTTCTAAGTCTTGGACACACAGATCAGTATTTTCCTGTTTCTGTTGTTAACTCAGATTTTCCAGGGCATATTTCCATACTTGACACCAGCCAGGGACAAAATTTAAGTCTCTCATTGTGGTGGAGATCTTGGGAAACAGCAAGGCATCTTTACAAATGAGTTTGATAACTGCATGAAAGCTTTGCTGGAAAAACAGACACCCACAGTTCACCAGGGACATATAGCTTCATTCAGCTTACTGCTCTTGTCCTTTTGTGGTACCTGAACATTAAAATATTCAAACCATACCTATCTAGAATTAGATAATTTTACTTCATAAGTATGTTACAAACATGAACATGCAAATGTTTTTGCTGAAAATCATTTTTATTCCAGTGGGAGACACGCCAAGCCATTCCTGTCATCACAACACATTCAAGTGAACTATAGCTAATGAAATAACACAGAAGGAGTCTGATTTGTAAAGCTGTGTGTTTTCCTTTAACTAGATTCTGGTATTATAATTACCAGTGAGAATGGGTTTAGCCACCTAGGGAGATAAAAATACAGAACAGAGTGTCTGAATAAGAGTGATTCAAATAGATTTTTGAAGTTCCCTGGACAAGATGGCAAAATAAAAGGACTTTATGCTCACCTGCTGCCACAAGCACACCAAAATTACTACTAACTACTGAATGATCATCAGTAAAAAAGACTTGGACCTACCAAAAAAGATATTACATATGCAGAGACATAAATAAAAACACTCAATGAGATAGTAGGAGGAATGCACTCACCACATAATCAAATCACATACCTCCAGGAGGCTAATTTACAAACTAGGCAGCAGTTATATTGTCAATGATATAACAGAATTTCTCCCACTGGAGTGAGAGTTCTGAATCCAATAGTAGGCTTCCTTCCATAGCATCTGTCTTTGAAAGTCAGTGGGACTTGATTACAGGATTTCCACAGGACTGAAGAAAAAAGCCTCCACATTTGGAAGGCATACACAAGGTCTCATGTGCACTTGGACCCAGAACAAAAGCAATGGATTCATAAGAGCCTTGCCCACAACTACCTCTTGGCCTTGGAGTGTCTCTTGGGGAAGCAGGGAGTGGCTATGGCTCCCTCAGGGGACAAGGGCACAGATGGAGGAAGCATCAGGGATTATTCATCAGTGTGAGCTCTCCTGGAGGCCTACACTTTGGCACAAAAATTTGGCCGTACGCAACAGACTAGGCTCCATTGTTGGGACGCCTCAAGTCAAACAACAAACAGGGTGAGAATACAGCACCATTCATCAGTAGACAGGCTTCCTAAGACTTTCTGAGCCCAAAACAGCTCTGGACATGCCCCTTGAAAGAGCACTGATCACCAGAGGTCCTAGAACCAGCTCCAACTATCAGTGGGCAGGCACCAGCTCCTCTCACCAAGAAGCTTTCACAAACCTCTAGACCAGCCTCTCCCGCCATAAGAAGACACCAGACATGTGAAAACTACAACCCCTTAGCCTGTAGAACTGAGTCTGAAAACACAGGTCAAAAACTACCCTGGGATCAGCTGGTCCTCAGCTCTTATGTGACAAGAGAAGAGTGTACTGCTGGGACACATAGGGAATAACCTACAGAGGGCCACTTCTCTGAGGTCAAGACATATAACTAACCTTCAACTACATAAAAATACAAAAAGAAATATGGAATGAGATGACAGAGAAATATGTTCTAAATGAAGGAGCAAGATAAAATTCCAGAGGAACAACTAGCTGAAGGGGAGAAAGGCAATATACCTAAGAAAGAGCTAAGAATATTGGTCATAAACATAATCCAAGAACTCGAGAAAAGAATGTATACACATAACGAGAAGTTATAAGAAGTTTTTAACAAAGAGTTAGAAGATATAAAGAACAGCCAAACAGAGTTGAAGAATACAATAACTGAAATGAAAAATACACTAGAAGGAATCAATAGCTGAATAAATGAGGAAAAAAGAACAGATAAGTAAGATGGAAAACAGAATGATGGAAATCAGTGCTGCAGAATAGAAGAAAAAAGAA
Source organism: Catagonus wagneri (assembly GCA_004024745.2). Taxonomy (NCBI): domain Eukaryota; kingdom Metazoa; phylum Chordata; class Mammalia; order Artiodactyla; family Tayassuidae; genus Catagonus; species Catagonus wagneri. Next base: position 3,381,001 of record PVHT021183586.1, read on the forward strand.
TGAGACTTCTGGGACAACATAAAACATACCAATGTTTGCATTATAGGTGTCCCAGAAGAAGAGGGAAACGGCCTGAGAGAATACTGTAAGGTAATCACTGAACACTTTCTCAACATGGGAAAGGAGAAAGTCAACCAAGTCCAGAAAGGAAGCGCCGTGGGTCCCATTAAGATTAACCCAAGAAGGAACATGGTGAGACACATAGTAATCAAATTAACAAAAATTAAAGCTATAACATTAAAACAAAAAGAGAAAAACAGCAGATAACATATGAGGCAATTCCCATAAAACTATCAGCTAAGTTTTTCAGCAGAAACTCTGCAGGCCAGAAAGAAGTACCATGATATATTTAAAGTGAAGAAAGGGAAAACCTACAACTGAGAATACTTTACCCAGGCTTTCATTCATAATTAATGGAGATAAAAAAAACTCTAAAGAAGACAAAAAAGTGAAAGGATTCCATACCAGCTTTATAAGATATGTTAAAGGAACTTCTTTAGGAGTAAGAGAAAAGGCAACTAGAAACAAGAAATTTACAAATGAGAAAGCTCAATGATAAAGGTAAATGAAAAATAAAAGTAAGAAATATTTCACAGAAAACCATGACATCAAAACAAGCAATCATGAGAAGAGGAGAGTACAACTGCATAACATTGAAAATGTGTTTGAAATTAAGAGACATAGAGACCGCTATATCAAAATTTAGTGGGAATCACAAAACAAAATATAATAGACATACAGAAAAAAAAGGAAAAATAAACCAATCCCCCCCAAGATAGCCATCAAATCATACAAGAGAACAAAAGAGAAAGGGCATAAAGAAGGCCTAAAGTAAAAATCCAAAACAATTAAGAAAATGGCAATAAGTAATACATATTGGAGTTCCCATCATGGCACAGCAGAAATGAATCTGACTAGGACACGTGAGGTTGTGGTTTTGATTTCTGGCCTCACTCCTGGGTTAAAGATCCTGCATTGCCATGAGCTGTGGTGTAGATTGCAGATGTGGCTGGATCTGGCATTGCTAAGACTGTGGTGTACACCTGCAGCTGTAGCTCTGATTGAATCCCTAGCCTCAGAAACTTCATATGCTATGGGTGCAGCATTAAAAATCTAACAAAAAAAAGGTAACACATATTGACAATTACATTGAATAGAAGTGGATTAAATGCTTCGACCAAAAGACATAGACTAGAGGAATGGATTAAAAAAATTGTGCACATATGTTGTCTAAAAGAGACCCAATTCAGATCTAGGGACAGACTGAAAGAAATGAGGGGATGGAAGAAGGTATTACATGAGAATGAAAATCAAAAGAGAGTTAAAGTCGTGGTACTCATATTGGACAAAATAGCTTTAAAACAAAGAGACAAACAAGGACATTGCCTAGCGATCAAGGGATCAATTCAAGAAGAAGATATAACAATTGCAAGTATATATGCATCCAGCATAGGGCACCTCAATGCATAAGACAACTGTTAATAGCTGTAAAAGGAGAAATTCACAATAATGCATTAATAGTGTGGGATCTTTTTTTTTTTTTTTACCATTATAGCTGGTTTACAGATTTCTGCCAAATTTTCCAGCTGCACCGTGTGGTGACCTGGTTACACGTACATATATGGATTCATCACATGTGATTAGACATAGTTCCCAGTACTATATAGCTGGATCTCCTTGCTTTTCCATCCCAAGGCAATAGTTTACCACAGACTCTCATACCATCCCACTCCCTCCCCCACCCCCTTGGCAACCATAAGTCTGTTCTCCAAGTCCATGCTTTTCTTTTCTGTAGAAAGGTTCATTTGTGCAGTACATTAGCTTCTAGATATGTGATATCACATGGTATCTGTCTTTGTCTTTCTGACTTGCTTCACTCAGTATGAGGGCATCTAATTCCATCCACCTTGCTGCAAATGGAATATTTTATTCTTTTATTTATGACTGAATAGTATTCCATCGTGTATATATACTACATCTTCCTAATCCAACCACCTGTTGATGGACATTTGGGTTGTTTCCATGTCTTGGCTATTGTGAATAGTGCTGCAGTGAAAATGTGCAAGTGTTTTTCAAGGAAAGTTTTCTCTGGATATAGGCCCAAGAGTGGGATTGCTGGGTCACATGGTAGTTCTATGTATAGGTTTCTAAGGTGCCTCCATAATGTTTTCCACAGTGGTTGTACCAGCTTACATTCCCACCAACAGTGCAGGAGGGCTCCCTTTTCTCCACACCCCCTCTAGGATTTGTTGTTTGTGGGCTTGTTAATGATGGCCATTCTGACTGGTGTGAGGTGGTATCTCGTGGTAGTTTTGATTTGCATTTCTCTAATCATCAGTGATGTTGAACATCTTTTCATATGTTTGTTGGCCATCTGCGTATCTTCTTTGGAGAAATGCATCCTTTGCCCATTTTTCAGTGGGGTTGTTGGCTTTTTTGTGATTAAGCAGCAAAGTTGTTTGTATATTTTACAGATTAAGCCCTTGTCAGCTGCATCATTTGAAACAATATTCTCCCATTCTGTTAGTTGTCTTTTAGTTTTCTTTTTGGTTTCCTTTGCTGTGCCTAAGCTTGCCAGCTTGATTAGGTCCCATTGTTTAACTTTGCTTTGATTTCTATTGCTTGGCAAGACTGACCTGAGAAGACATTAGTAAGGCTGATGTCAGAGAATGTTTTGCCAATGTTTTCTTCCAGGAGTTTAATGGTGTCTTGTCTTATATTTAAGTCTTTAAGCCATTTAGAGTTTATTTTTGTGCATCGTGTGAGCGTGTATTCTAGTTTTACAGATTTGCATGCAGCTGTCCAAGTTTCCCAGCAATGCTTATTGAAAAGATTGTCTTTTTCCCATTTTATATTCTTGCCTCCTTTGTCAAAGATCAATTGACCGTAGGCCTCTGGGTTTATTTCTGGGTTCTCTATTATGTTCCATTTGTCCGTATGTCTGTTTTGGTACCAGTACCACACTGTCTTGATTACTGTGGCCCTGTAATATTGCATGAAGTCTGGGAGGTTATGCTTCCTGTTTGATTTGTGTTCTTTAGAATTGTTTTGGTGATTCTGGGTCTTTTGTTGTTCCATATAAATTTTTGAATTTTTTGTTCTAGTTCTGTGAAAAATGTCATGGGTAATTTGATAGGGATTGCATTGAATTTGTAGATTGCTTTGGGTAGTATGGGCATTTTTGCAATATTTATTTTTCTGGCCCATGAGTATGGAATATCTTTTCATTTCTTTGTATCTTCTTTCATCTACTTGATTAATGTTTTGTAGTTTTCTGCATATAAGTCTTTCACCTCCTTGGTCAGGTTTATTCCCAGGCATTTGATTTTTTGAGGTGCTATTTTGAAAGGTAAAGTATTTTGGTATTCTTTTTCTAATATTTGATTGCTAGTATACAGAAATGCGTTTGATTTCTGAAGGTTAACCTTATATCCTGCTACTTTGCTGAATTTGTTTTTTTGTTTTTTTTTAACCTTAAGAAAATACTGTTTAAATTTATTAAAATGTCATGAAATATTTGAGGAATATCTTACAGTGAATTGAGTCTAAACTGGAAGGTTATACAATATTAAGGAACAAGAGTATGCTATAAAACAAAAATATGAATTGGATTAACTTTTACCATTGTACAGCCTATGGAATAGTTAAATAAGTTTTTTTTTTTTTTTGCATTATAGCCGGTTTACAGATTTCTGTCAGATTTTCCAACTACACCATGTGGTGACCCGATTACATGTACATATATGGATTTGTCACATGTAGTTAGATATAGTTCCCCATGCATTACAGTTGGAGCTCCTTGCTATTCCATCATTAAAGCAGTAGTTATCCCCACTCCCTCCCACCCCTCCCCACCCCTCCCCC
>PVHT021183586.1:3388087-3424110 GCA_004024745.2 Catagonus wagneri
AAACCAACAACCCCATTGAAAAATGGGCAATGGACCTGAATAGACATTTCTCCAAAGAAGATAAACAGATGGCCAACAAGCACATGAAAAAATGCTCAACATCTCTGATAATTAGAGAAATGCAAATCAAAACTACCATGAGATACCACCTCACACCAGTCAGAATGGCCATCATTAACAAGTCCACAAACAACAAATGAATTTGTTGATTAGTTCAATTAATTTTGGGGTTGAGTCCTTGGGGTTTTCTATATATAGTATCATGTCATCTGCATACAGTGACAGTTTTACCTCTTCTCTTCCTATTTGGATGCCTTTTATTTCTTCTGTTTGTCCGATTGCTGTAGCTAGGACTTCCAATACTATGTTGAATAACAGTGGTGAGAGAGGGCATCCTTGCCTTTTTCCAGATTTTAGTGGGAAGACTTTCAGCTTTTCTCAATTGAGTTTATATTTGCCATGGGTTTTTCATATATGGCCTTTGTTATGTTAAGGAATGTTCACTGCATTCCCACTTAGGTAAGAGTTGATCATGAATGGACGTTGGACATTGTCAAATGCTTTTTCTGCATCTATTGAAATGATCATGTGGTTTTTGACTTTTCTTTTGTTAATGTGGTTTATGACGTTGATTGATTTGCGTATGTTGAACCATCCTTGTGCACCTGGGATGAATCCCACCTGGTCATGGTGTATGATTTTTTTGATATGCTGTTGGATTCAGCTGGCTAAAATTTTGTTGAAAATTTTTGCATCTATATTCATCAAAGATATTGACCTATAGTTCTCTTTTTTTGTGGTGGCTTTGTCTGGTTTTGGAATTAAGGTGATGTTGGCATCATAGAATGTCTTTGGAAGTGTTCCTTTTTCTTCAACCATTTGAAAAGTGTAAGGAGGTTGGGCATGAGTTCCTCTTTGTATGCTTGGTAGAATTCACCAATGAAGCCATCTGGTCCTGGACTTTTAATTGTAGGGAGTGTTTTCATGACATACTCAAATTCATTTCTACTGATCGGTGTGTTCAGTCGATCTATTTCTTTTTTATTCAGTTTGGCAGGGTATAAGTCTCTAAAAAGTTGTCCATTTCTTCTAGATTGTCAAATTTTTTGGCATACAATTTTTCATAGTATTCTCTCATGGTTTTTTGTATTTCTTAATATCTGTTTTGACTTCTCCTTTTTCATTTCCTATTTTGTTTATTTGTTTTTCTTCTCTCCTCTTCTTGGTGAGTCTAGCCAGAGGTTTGTCAATTTTGTTTACCTTTTCAAAGAATCAGCTCTTGGTTTTATTGATTTTTTCTAATGGTATTTGAATCTCTACTATATTGATTTCCTCTCTGATCTTAATGGTTTCCTTCCTTCTGCTGACTTTATAGTTTTTTTGGTTCTTTTTCTAATTCATTTAGGTGATGGGTTAGGTGGTCGATTTGAGATTTTTCTTCCTTTTTGAGGAAGGCCTGTATTGCTATGAACTTCTCTCTGAGCACTGCTTTTGCAGCATCCCATAGTTTGAAGTGGTGGCATCTTCTTTCTCATTTGTCTCAAGGTATTTTTTAGTTTCCTTCTTGATTTCCTCATTGACCCATTCATTTTTAAGTAACATGTTGTTTAGTCTCCATGTAGTATGTTTTTTTTTCTCATTTCCTTTCCTTCGGTTGATTTCTAGTTTCTTGCCTTTGTAGTCAGAGAAGATACTTGAGATAAGTTCCATACTCTTAAATTTGTTGAGGTTAACTTTGTGCCCCAGTATGCGATCTATCCTTGAGAATGTTCCATGTGCACTTGAGAAGAATGTATATTCTGATTTTTTTGGATGTGATGTCCTGAAAATGTCAGTTAGGTCTAACTTTTCCATTGTGTCATTTAGGATCTCTGTTGCTTTACTGGTTTTCTGCCTAGAGGATCTGTCCATTGATGTGAGTGGAGTGTTAAAGTCTCCTACATTTATTGTATTGCCATCTATTTCTCCTTTTATGTCTGATAGTACTTGTAGAAGGACCTTGGGTGCCCCTATATTATGGGCATATATATTGATGATTGTTATATCCTTTTCTTGAATGGATCCTTTAACCATTAAGAAGTGCTCTTCATTGCCTTTCTTTATGACTTGCATCTTAAAATCTATTTTGTCTGATATGAGTATTGCCACTCTTGCTTTCCTTTCTTGTCCGTTGGCATGAAATATCTTTTCCCATCCCCTCACTTTCAATTTATCCGTGTCCTTTGCCATAAATTGAGTCTCTTGTAGGCAGCATATTGTAGGTTTTTTCTTTTTTATTCATTCTGCCCTTCTGTGTCTTTTGACTGGAGCATTCAGACCATTGATATTTAAGGTGATTATTGATGGAAATGTATTTATTGCCATTTTAGACCCTGTTTTCCAGTTGATTCTATGTTTCTCTTTTCTTTTCTTTTTTTTGGATGGATGGTTTCCAATTATTTTATAGTTGAGTGCTTCTCTTTTCAGTATTTGTGGATGTGATGTTTCATTTTGATTTGTCATTGCCCTGTTTTTTAAGTATGTTAACACCTTCTTATATCTGCTTGCAGGTTGTGGCCTGATAACCATATAGGCTTAAAGCCATCAGTAAAAGAAAAAAAAAAACATATACATATGTATTTTGAAGCTAAAAAAAGAAAAAAGTAGTCTATATTTTCCTACTTTCCCTCCCCACAATGAATGATTTTCTTGTCTTTTTAAATATAATTTAATTAATTAATTTATTTATTTATTTATTTTAACATCTTCATGTTTCTATCTGTATGATGGATTATTTGAAAGATTGCTTTCCATTTGTGGCTTCCTCCATTCTAATTCTTACTTTTTATTTTTCTATTTTTTGGAAACTTTTCAGCATTTCTTTCAGAAAGTATTTAGTATTGTTGTACTCTTTTAGCTTTTGATTGTGGGAGAAATTCCTTGTTTCCCCCTTCTATTTTAAATTACATTCTTGCTGGGTAGAGTATTCTAGGTTGCAAACATTTTCCTTTCAGCATTTTAAATATATCTTGCCATTCCCTTCTAGCCTGTAGTGTTTCTGCAGAGAAAACAGCTCACAGTCTTATGGGGGATCACTTATACTTAACACTTTGCTTTTCTCTTACTGCCTGTAGGATCATCTCTTTATCTTTAATTCTTGCCATTTTTAATATAATATGCCTTGGTGTGGGTCTGTTTGGGTTCAGCTTGTTGGGGTTCTCTGTGCTTCCTGTATCTTGATGTCAGATTCCTTTAGATTTGGAAAGTTTTCTGACATAATTTCTTCAAATATATTTTCAATCCCCTTTTCTTTTTATTCACCTTCTGGAATTACTAGTATGCATAAATTGGGCTGTGTTTTATTATCCCATAAATCTCTTATATTTCTTTCATGTTTTTTCATTTGATTTTCTGTCTGCTGTCCTGATTGTGTGATTTGTATTATTCTATCTTCCATGTCACTAATTTGTTCCTCTGCATTATTCAAACTGCTCTTAATTGCCTTTAGTTCAGTTTGCATCTCTGCAAATGAATTTTTGAGCTTTTCTTGGCTCCTCCTTATATTTTCTGGTTCCTTTCTGGAGTTCCCGTCGTGGCGCAGTGGTTAAAGAATCCGACTAGGAACCATGAGGTTGTGGGTTCGATCCCTGCCCTTGCTCAGTGGGTTAATGATCCAGCGTTGCCGTGAGCTGTGGTGTAGGTTGCAGACGTGGCTCAGATCCTGCGTTGCTGTGGCTGCGGTGTAGGCCAGTGGCCACAGCTCCGATTAGACCCCTAGCCTGGGAACCTCCACATGCCGTGGGTGCGGCTGTAAAATGACAAAAGGCAAAAAATAAATAAATAAATAAATAAATAAAAGCCAGAAGACAAAAATTATGAGAAACCTGACCAGCAGTTGCTCAGAGCAACAGTTAGGACTAGTATGTTAAAGACTGACAAAAAAGCCTAGGTTCTTTTGTTGGACCCCTCACTGGGCACCCAAAGCTTTTTACATAGGAGTGGATAAAATAGTCAGGGAAAATGGAAAAGAAATGTCTCTGGGACTCCTTGTAGGTCTGAGACTTATTAATGGTGTCCTAGTAGAGATATAAAGTTGATGGAATCGAGGTGAAAGTTTATAGGAAATTGGTTATTCCAATGGGTGCTTAGATGATTGCATCTCTTTTGCCTAATGGTATTAGGGGGATGGACATTGTGTCTAACTGGGGAACATTTCCCTTGCCTGGTATTATAAGACTGGGAATATAAATCTGTCCTAGACAATGTAAACTGAACATGCTAAAGGGAGCCAGTAGGGTTGCCTGAGCCCACATAGTGTGAAGCAGAAGCAGGGTGTTAATAGGAGCAATAGTGGATTGGTGAATTGGTCTGAGGTTAACCTGTGCACTCAGAAAGAGGACTTTTATTGAATGCTCTGTGCTGACTTTTCAAAAGCATAATATTGAAATCTGAAGTTCTAGAATATAGGTATGTTTTGATTTCCATTTAATTGAAAATATATCTGATATAAATAAACAAATTAAATAAAATGTAGTTAGATGGGCAGATAAACTTTTTGATACTACTTTGGTAGAAACTTAGTTTTGAGGGGGAATTAAAAGCAACCTTGCCTTGCAAAGTTCTGCAAAATTAGAAATGTAAACACATAGAAATACAACCTGCTTTAAAAGACTTTTCCACAAATAGTAAAAAGATTTAGTCATCTAATCAGATAAACTTAACATGTTCCAACTATTTTTTATAAATTAGTGAGTTTTATTTTGTTTTACCTAATTCACAGCTAAACTTTTAAAATGAAAGCTATACAATCTCTTATTTTGTCTGTCTATATATCAATGTGTGTAACATTATAGATATGGTATTTCCCCCGCTGGATAATATTGTCAAAATTCATTTGTAAAGAGCTTTAACTGACTTGAAAGTAAGAGCTTCTGAATTAAATATTTTGAAATCTCAAAATGTAATAGTAACTAACCCAAATGTTTTTCACGTTCTTATGATCTAGGATTTATCTTTAGTAAATAAAAGTAAAATTAAGCTTATTGGTAAATCAGCATAGGAATGTTTTTAGTATTATAAGCATTAAATAAAACTTTTCTTCTAATCAAGTTACCAAAAGTTAATTTCATCTTATCTGTTTCAATATTGTCAGCAAGAAAAATTTTGTATGATAAAAATTTCGAAAGCAATTACATAAATATTCTTTATAAGACAAGTATGCTCTATAAGACAAATTACATTTTGTTGTATGTCTACCTAAAAATAGCTTATTTTATTTTTGTCTTTTTGCCTTTATCTAGAGCCGCACCTGCGGCATATGGAAGCTCCCAGGCTAGGGGTCTAAGAGGAGCTGTAGCTGCCGGCCTTCGCCACAGCCACAGCAACGCGGGATCCGAGCTGCGTCTGCCACCTTCACCACAGCTCATGGCAACGCCGGATCCTTAACCCACTGAGCAAGGCCAGGGATTTAACTGGCAAACTCACGGTTCTCAGTCGGATTCGCTAACCACGGAGCCACGAAGGGAACTCCTAAAAATAGTTTCTGAAGTTCCCTGATGGCCTAGTGGTTAAGGATGCAGGGCTCAGTGGATAAGATTCCCCTTATCTCAGGTGTTATTCCTAGCCTGGGAACTTCTGCATTCCATGGGCATGGCCGAAAAAAAAGGTTTCTCCGAATCCTTTTGTTACTTTGAACATTTCACTAAGTTAGGTGGTAGAAATTTATTGACTGTCTAGATCATTTCTAAATAAGATAAAATACTGAAGCATTAATTTCTAATGATTTTACCTACTTTTATCTTCTTATCACAAAAAAATTAAAGATGTTTAGTTCTATTAGAAACATGTCCAGTATCATATTGAAAAACTTATGCTGTAGGTAAATATGTTTTTAGAAGTTATTGAATGCATTCATAAGTTTGTCAATCAAAAGAAATACTGGTAAGCAAATAGTTCACAAATGTTTACTTCTCAGTTTTCACTAGCAATTAGGATTCTATTTAATATATGTAAGTAAAACTACTAAGGTTAATAGGGAAAATATAGAAATTTATGGAAAAGAGACCCTGAGAAAAATGTTTTGTGCACGATCAGGTCTGGCTAAGATTACAATGAATTTAATTGAGAGAATGAATTTTAATATTAAAAGTAAGCTGATGAAAAATTTGAATTTGGTTTTCTCTTTTAAAAGAAAAAGCTTTTGGGAATAATGATCTGCTTTTGCTAACAGATTGTAAATTTTCTGTACATTTAAGTAACCTGTTTTAACTTTTGATATTTGCTTTAGAATTCTATTATCACTCTTTTTTTAATTAAATGAATTTTATTTTATTTATAGCTGTCAGACATCATCACAATCTAATTTTAGAACATTTCCAACCTAAGCTCCCAGTTCATCTGTCCACCACCACCTGTCCCCTTTGGTAACCATAAGTTTTTCAAAGTCTGTGAGTCTTTTTCTATTCTGCAAATATTTTCATTTTTATCCTTTTATTTATTTAGACTTCACATATAAGTGATAGCATATGATGTTTGTCTCTCACTGTCTAACTTCACTTAGTATGATAATTTCTAGGTCCATCCATGTTGTTGCAAATGCCATTATTTCATTCTTGTTGGCTGAGTACTATTCCACTGTATCTATGTACCCATCGTTATCCATTCACCTGTTGATGGACATCTAGGTTGCTTGCATGTCTTGGCTATTGTATACAGTGCTGCAATGAAAACTGGGGTACATGCATCTTTTTCCAGTAATTTTTTTTCTGGATAAATGCCCAGGAGGGGGATTGCTGATTCTTTATATTTTTAGTTTATTGAGAAACCTCCATACCGCTTTCCACAGGGGTTGTACCAATTTAAATTCCCACCAAAAGAGGGTTCCCCTTTTCCACACCTTCTCCACCCTTCCCCGGCATTTATTGTTTGTAAACTTTTTGATGGTGGCCATTCTGGGTGGTGTAAGTTGTTACCTCACAGTGGTTTTGATGTGCATTTCTCTAATAAGTGCCATTGAACATATATTCACGATTTTTTTTTTTTGCCCATCTGTGTCTTCTTTTGAGAAATGTATGTTTAGATCTTCTGTCCATTTTTGATGTAGTTGTTTGGTTTTTTTGATATTGAGCTGCAGAAGGTGTTTATATATTTTTGAGGTTAATATTTTGTCAGTCTCATTTGTGAATATTTTCTCTTTCTTTGTTGTTTTTTTTCATTTGTTTAGGGTTCCCTTTGCTGTAAAAACCTTTTTTTTGAGGGGGGGGTGCCACACCTGCAGCATATGGAAGTTCCTGTACTAGGGGTTGGATTGGAGTTGCAGTTGCTAGCCTATGCCACAGCCCAGCAACATGGGATCTGAGCCATGTCTGTGACCTTCACCACAGCTCACAACACCACCAGATCCGTAACCCACTGACAAAGGCCAGGGATAAAACCACATCCTCATGGATACTAGTCTGGTTCTTAACACACTGAGCCATAGTGGGAACTGCTGAGCAAAAACTTTTAAGCCTAGTTAAGTCCAATTTGTTTTATTTTGCTTTATTGTCATTACTCTAGAAGGTGGAACTGAGAAAAGGCTATGGTTTATGTCAGAGAGTGTTGGATCTGTGTTTTTCTCTAAGAGTTTTATAGTATCCTGTCTTATATTTTGGTGTTTAATCAGTTTTGGGTTTATTTTTATGTATGGTGTTAGAGATGTTCTAATTTCATTCTTTTACAAATAGTTGTCCAGTTTTCCTTATACCACTTATTGAAAGGACTCTTCTCCATTGTGTGTTCTTGCCTCCTTTGTTATAGATTAGTTGACCATTAGTTTCTGGGCTTCCTATCCTGTTGCATTGATCTGTATTTCTGTTTTTGTTCTGGTACCGTATTGTTTTGAGACTGTAACTTTGTCGTATACTCTGTGGTCAGGGTACCCAATTCCTCCATTTCATTTTCCTTTCTCAGGTTTGCCTTGGCTATTCAATCTTTTGTATTTCAATATAAATTTTAAAACATTTTTGCTACTTTTGTGAAAAATTCCATTGGGAATTTGATAGGGATTGCACTGAATCTGTAGATTGCCTTGGGTAGTATAGTCATTTTGATAAGATTGATTCTTCCAGTCAAAGGGCATGGTATATCTTTCCATCTGTTTGTGTCATCTTTGATTTATTTCATTATCATCTTATAGTTTTTAGAGTACAGGTCTTTTGTCTTTTTAGTTAGGTTTTGGTATTTTATTATTTTTAATGTGATGGCAAATGTGGTTGTTTCCCTAATTTCTCTTTCTGAACTTTGTTCATATATAGAAATGCAATTGATTTCTGTGTATATTAATTTTGTATCCTGCAGGTCTGCAAAATTCATTGATGAGTTCTAACAGTTTTCTGGTAGCATCTTTAGTATTTTCTAGGTATAGTGTAATGTCATCTGCAAAACAGTGATACTTTTATTTCTTCCTTTCCAATCTGGATTTCTTGTATTTCTTTTTATTCTCTGATTGCCATGGCTAGGACTTACAAAACTATATTGAAAAGAAGTGGTGAGAGTGAACATCTTTGCCTTGTTCCTGATTATAGTGGGAATTCTTTCAGCTATTCACCATTGTAAATGGTGTTATCCATGAGTTTGTCATATAAACCTTTAATATGTTGAGGTAGGTTCTCTATGCCCACTTTGGAGGGTTTTTAAAAAAAAATGGATTTTGTCAAAAGCTTTTTCTGAATCTATTGAGAGGATCATATGGCTTTTATTCTTCAGTTTGTTAATGTGGTATATCACACTGACTTATTTTCAGATATTGAAAAGTACTTGCATCCCTGGGATAAATCCCACTTGATCATGGGGTATTATCATGTTACTGTGTTGCTTTATTCAGTTTGCTAGTACTTTGTTGCATATTTTTGCATTACTTTCATCAGTGATATTAGCTTATAATTTTCTTTTTTGTGGTGTCTTTTTGTGGTTTTGGTATCAGGGTGATGGTTAACTCATAGAATGAGTTCAGGGATGTTCATTCCTTTGCAATTTTTTGGAATAGTTTCAGAAGTATAGGTGTTAACTCTTGTCTAGTTTTTGGTAGAATTTCCCTATGAAGCCATCTGGTTCTGGACTTTTGTTTTTTGGAAGCTGTTTTAATCACAGTTTCAAGTACAGTACTTATGATTGCTCTGTTCATATTTTCTATTTCTTTCTGGTTTAGTCTTGGAAGATTGTACCTTTCTAGGAATTTGTCTACTTTGTTGAGGTTGGCCAATTTATTGGCATATAGTTGCCTCTGGTATTTTCTTGTAATACACTATTTCTGTGATGTCCATTGTAACTTCTCTGTTTTCATTTCTAATTTTATTGATTTGAGTCCTTTTTCCTTTTTCCTGATGAGTCTGGCTAAGGGTTTATCAATTTTGTTCATCTTTTTAAATAACCAGTTTTTAGTTTCATTGGTCTTTTCTATTGTTTTCTTTGTTTTTGTATCATTTACTTCTGCTCCAATCTTTTTTGTCACTAAGACTACAAATGATATCTTTATTATTTTATTTTATTTATTTTTATTTTTCCATTATAACTGGTTTACAGATTTCTGTCAATTTTCCAGCTGCACAGTGTGGTGATCCAGTTAAACATACATATATGGCTTTGTCACAAGAGATTAGACATAGTTCCCTGTGCTATACAGCCAGATCTCCTTGCTTTTCCATCCCAGAGGCAATAGTCTGCAACTGTTAACCCCAGACTCCCATACCATCCCACTCCTTCCCCCAAACCCTTGGCAACAACAAGTCTGTTCTCCAAGTTCATGATTTTCTTGCTCCAATCTTCATGATTTCTTTCCTTCTGCTAATATTTGGTTTTGTTTCTTCCCTTTCTCTAGTTGCTTTAGGTGTAAAGTTATGTTGTTTATTTGAGATTTTTTTCTTGTTTCCTGAGGTAGGCTTGTATGGCTATAAAATTCCCTCTTAGAACTGCTTGTGCTGCATCTTATAGATTTTGGAGTGTTGTGTCTTTGCTGTCACTTTCTTCTAGGTATTTTTTAATTTCCACTTTGATTTCTTCAGTGATCCATTGGTTATTTAGTAGCATGTTGTTTATTCTGCATGTGTTTGTATTTTTTTTCTAGTCTTAAAGTATTAGTGTTGTGTTCAGAAAAGATGCTTGATATAATTTCAATTTTCTTAATTTTACTGAAACTTGATCTGAGACACTGAATGTTATCTATCCTAGAGAATGTTCTGTGTGCACTTGAGAAGACTGTGTATTCTGCTGCTTTTGAATGGAGTATTCTAGAAATAACTATTAAGTCCATCTGGTCTAATTCATCATTTAATGCCTATGTTTCCTTGTTGATTTACTGTCTCAATAATCTGTCCATTGCTGTAAGTGTGGTGTTAAGGTCCCTTCTATTATTGTGTGATCATCAGGTTCTCATTTTTGCAGTTGCTTTATGTATTGAGGTGCTCCTATTTTGGGTGGATATATATTTACAATTTTTATATCTTCTTCCTGGATTGATCCTTTGATCATCATGTAATTTCCTTTTTGTCTCTTATAACATTCTTTATTTTAAGGTCTATTTTCTTTAATATAAGTATTGCTACTCCAGCTTTATTTGATTTCTGTTTCCACGGAATATTTTCTTACATTCTCTCACTTTCAATTTGTATGTATCCCTAGAACTAAAGTGGGTCTCTTGAAGACAGAATATATATTGGTCTTGTTTTTGTATCCACTCAACCAGTCTATGTCTTTTGGTTAGAGCATTTAGTCCATTTACAGTTAATGCAATTATTGATATTATGTTCTTATTGCGATTTTGTTGTTTTTCATTTTTTGTTGATCTTTTTTCTTTGCTTTTCTTCTCTTTTCTTGTGGTTTTTCTCTTCTCTTTTTTAGTGTGTTTGAATTGCTTTTCCTTATGTATGTGTGTGTATCTATTGAAGATTTTTGGTTTGTGATTACCATTAGGTTTTTATATAGCATTTTATATATAATCAGAAGATTTTTTTAAGTTGCTGGTCTCTTAAATGCAAATGCATATCTAGTATCCTCTATTCGTACCCTCCTCTTTTCATGTTTTCTGGGTTTGGTAGTGTATTTGTTTGTGGATGATTTCTTTCCTTTACTGCATGTTTGACTTTACCAGTGAGCCTTGTCATTTGTAGTTTTCTTGTTTCTAGGTGTGGCATTTTCTTTTCCATTTAGAGAAGTTCCTGTAGTATTTATTGTAAAGCTGGTTTAGTGGTGCTGAATTCTCTGAGCTTTTGCTTGTCTGGAAAGCTTTTGATTTCTTCTTCAAATCTGAATGAGAGTCTTGCTGAGTAGAATAATCTTTGTTGGAGGTTTTTTTCCTTCAATCACTTTAAGTATATTATGCTACTCCCTTCTGGCCTGCAGAGTTTCTGCAGAAAAATTAGCCTATAACTTTATTGGAGTTCCCTTGTATGTTATTTGTTTATTTTACCTAGCTGCTTTCAGTATTTTCTCTTTGTCTTTCATTTTGGTCTGTTTGATTAATGTGTCTTGGGGTGTTCCATCTTAGGTTTATTTTATATGATATTCATTGTGATTCCTGATTTCAGTGAGTGATGCCTCTCCCACTTTAAGGAAGTTTTTGGCTATTATCTCTTCAAGTATTTTCTCTGGCCCTTTCTCCCCTCCTTCAGGCTCCCCTATAATGCACTTAAAGTTGGTACATTTAAAGTTGTCCCAGAGTTCTCTTAGACAGTCTTCATTTCTGCTAAACCTTTTTTCTCTTTTCTGTTCCACATCAGTGATTTACACCAGTCTGTCTTCCACCTCCCTTATTCATCTTCTGCCTCCTGTATTCTGCTGTTTTTTCCTTCCAGCAATTTTTAAGTTTCTGTTATTGTATTTTGCAGCTCTGCTTGTTTAATCTTTAAATCTTCTATTTCTTTGTTCCATGTTTATTGTAATTTATCAATCTTGCTTCCAGTTTATTTCCAAGATCCTGAGTTATCTTTACTATCATTAGTATAAGTTCTTTTTCATGGAGGTTTCTAATCTCCACATAACCCATCTTTTTTTTTTTGGTTTGTTTGGTTTTTTTATTGTTCCTTCATCTTGGTCATATTTCTCTGTCTTTTCATTTTGTATGGATTTTCTGTGGTCTCCTTTTTGCAGACAATAGAGTTGTAGCCTCTCTTACTTCTGGTGTTTGCCCCATTGTCATTGAAGTTGGTACAAGACCTTGTTGCAACCTTTCTAATGGGAGGGAATGATGCCTGCCCACTAGTAGGTGGAGCTGATTCTTATACCTCTAGTTGGTGGGACTTTGTCTCTTGATGTGATTAGAGGTGGCTGTGTGCCCAGGAGGACTTTAGGTAACCTCTTTACTGATGAGTGTGTATGTATTCTCACCCTGTTTGTTGTTTTGCATGGAAATTCTCAGCCCTGATGAGTGGGGCCAATTTTTCCCAAATGAATCACCTACAGAGGACTTCAGGATGATTATTACTCCCAAAACATCTCTCTCCAATGTCCTTCCCCCACAATGAGCCACAGCCACCTGTTTTTCCAGGAGATCCTCCAAGATCTGCAGGTAGGTCTGATTTAGATTCTCATGTAGTGTCTGCTTTGCCCTGAGACCCAGTGCACATGAAAGCCTGTGTGGGCCTTTTAAGAGTGTAGTCTCTATTTCCCCCAGTCCTGTAGAGGTCCTTTACACAGGCCTTACTAGCCTTTGCTTATAAATGCTACAGGGGCTCCTCCTTCCAAAGTCAGACTCCCAAGATTGGAAACCTGGTGAAGCACTTGGAATGATCACACCTGTGAAAGAGCCTCTGCAATAGTTATTTTCCACTCTGCTGCTTGCCCATCCAGTGGATATGGGATTGCTTATATCATGAAAGCACCTCTTCTACAATCTCAGTGTGGCTTCTTTTTTGTCTTTTGGTGTAGGATATATTTTTTGATAGTTTATAGTCTACTTTGTTGATGCTTGTTCAGCAGTTGGTTGTAATTTTGATGTTTTCATGAGAGGAGATGAGCTCCAGTGCTTCTACTTCACCATCTTAATCCTGTCTCCTGTTATTATCACTCTGGTTAAGTGAAGAAGTATTGTTTCACAGTGATCTATGATTCTATTTGACCAAGTTTTTTAAATCGTCTTCTTTCTTTCTTTTCTTATAGCACACTTGCAGTATATGGAATTTCCCAGGATAGGAGTTGAAATGGAGGTGCAGCCATAGGTCTATGCCACAGCCACAGAAACATCAGGTCTGAGCTGCATCTGTGACCTATGCTACAATTTATGGAAACACCAGCACTACCCACAGGTAAATATTGTTAATATGAAATTACATGAATTATATGAAATTCCTAACATTTTAATATTCCTGGTATAATGTTATCAGTCATAGGAGTTCTTGTTGTGGTGAATTCAACTAGGAACCATGAGGTTGCAGGTTTGATCCCTGTCCTCGCTCAGTGGGTCGGGGATCTGGTGTTGCTATGAGCTGTGTGGCGTGGGTCACAGATATGGCTTGGATCTTGCGTTGCTGTGGCTGTAGTGTAGGCTGGCAGCTGTAGCTCTGATTTGACCCCTAACCTGGGAAACTCCATATACTATGGGTATGGCCCTAAAAAAGCAAAAAAAAAAAAAAAAAAAGAGAATGTTATCAGTTGACACCAGATCTTTGGCTATGACATTTTAAATGTTTTGTCATTTACAATTGGCTATTCTTTGATGCTTTTGCAAAAATGTTTCATCTTTAAGAAGAGTTGCAAGAAGGGCTTTTTCACAAATATTGGTTTCTGAAAATTTTCAGATCATACCACCAAACTGGATAAGAAATTATAGAACTCTAATAAAAACTTAATGATTTATAAAGCTAACAAAATATCAATAAGAATTAATTATAGGGGATTGCATGAACTGATAAATATTGTAATTTTTATAACTTTTTATCTGAACTCATTTTGGATTTATACTCTTGGTTTTCCAGATATAAGGAGGCCTTTCCTTCTAACTAACTGTGACTTACAGAAATTTCATAAATTTAAAATAAATATCTTTTCCTCCCTACCTGATGCCTCCATAAATCAGAAACTCACAATGAGTATTCATGTTTCACTGGCAAATTAATTATTTGCTTAAGTTTACTAAGAATGTGTTCTCCTTTTAACAGGACACAGTTGGGAACATTAGTTGTATGATCAAGGCTTTGGCTGAAATATCATATTTGGGAATATACCTACATTCAGATATGAGCAAACAATCTAAGCAACTAAGATCAAAGTTTTTACAGACCTGTAAAGACCTATGGAAACCCAGCCTAGTTCCCTATGTCAGAATTCTTAGCAGCCTTACCACGTGAGTAAGGGAGGTCATTTCCTCATAAGTGCAAGAAACTTGTGATATTATGGGGACATCAAGAAGAGAGGAATTCACTCAAATCTTTAGATATTACAGGTAAGTCCTTGACAAGCCCTTGTCTAGCATTGTGGCAATGAAAGGCTATTAAAATTTCCATCTGGAGATTCCTGGTGAAAAGTTCTTGCAAAGCAGGTTCAAAAGACCCTAGTATGTTTAATTGCTATGCTTGCTGGACTTACGTAAATAATCAAGCAAAATGTAATGAATAAACTTACTTTGTTAGTAAATTAGTCTTTATCTGTGTACCTTTTGTAGAAATTAGTGTGATTTTAGAAAGAAAAAAATATGTTCCAGTATAAACTGTTATATATATATATATATATTCATGAATATAAGTCTGTCTCTGTTAATCATCCTTAAGATTTTGTTTTTCCTTCTATAAACTGTAATAAGCCCTGAATTCTTTTAATTTCCTCAAATATTTTTCTACAACTCTTCAAACTTACATTTAAAAATTTTCTCCCACTTTTGACTTAGAATCACTGAGTGCCAAAGCCACACTTCTCTTGAATCCCTGCAAATTGAAGCTGAACAACATGATATAAACTTAGAGATCACTACATGGCCTATGTTTAGACAGTTTTCATGATTGATGCTGTTTAAGCCATTCAGAACATTTATTGAACACCTGATGGCATCATCAGAGACATTTCAAACTGCAAAAAATGCTTTGACCCTGACATCTAGAAATTTCTCAACTGGTAGTTCTCAGGACTCAGGCAATGGGTTTATAATTTTCTCCAATAATATTTTTGCTTTTATTTGTCTCTGAAGAAATGCCTCTTATTGGATTGTTGGCACCCAATAGGCCTAAATTTGAGAACACCTTTACATTACCACTGCCTGAAATGAATTTTTCTGAACTGTTCTGTTGTCAGAATTGAGACTAGTTTAGTGAGATGATGCAGTCCAACAAATCAACTTCTAAACTATGAAATTTCTGAGAGAAGTTTCAAAGGGATGACTGTGTGAAAGGAAATTTACCACCCCTAAAATACGTCTCTTTGGCATGAATTAATTTAGGTTGATAACTTTTTTTTTAAAAAAAAAGAAGAATCAGGAACTCTTTCTTTTTAATTCCTTCTTCGTAGCCTAAAGAATTTAGTTAAGTATTCTGTTCCTATTACCAGAAATATCTGCAAAGAATATGGAATAGATATGGTGAGGGAATTTCAGAAGGGGAGAGAGATAAGCACCCAATCTTTATCCTGTCTCTAAATGACCCAGCAAACACTTGTTTACCCAACATTTGCTTTTGTGGCTCCATGTGAATGAATTGATTTTCCTCCCTTTGAAGTTCCAAGGCATTACCCCAACTTACTCTTTTGTGTTTAGCTGAAGGTGGTGTTTAAGTTGAGGGTTTTGACCATTTGGGAGAGTTACTCAATTTTCTGGGTCTCTCCCATGTATTCATATCACTAACTTTTGTATGATTTTCTCATCTTAATCTGTCTCATGTCCATTTAATTTTTAGACCATCCAGAAGAACCTAGAGCTATAGAGGAAAACTTCAGCCTCCCCAAGGCATTTTTACTATCCATGACATAGTTCTATGACATTTGTGATATTTTTCTTTAATTTGAATTGTGGCAAAAACAGCTAATTTGCCCCAAATTCTAATTTTTCTTCTTTCCTTCCAAAGTATACTTG
Organism: Catagonus wagneri; assembly: GCA_004024745.2. Classification (NCBI taxonomy): domain Eukaryota; kingdom Metazoa; phylum Chordata; class Mammalia; order Artiodactyla; family Tayassuidae; genus Catagonus; species Catagonus wagneri. The sequence goes on from PVHT021183586.1 coordinate 3,404,094, forward strand.
TTTCAGTTTTACCTGGGAACATATCTGTCCAAGATAGAAACTGGGTTCCCCAACCTACTTAACAGCTTTGTATAGCCATATGAGAAAGTTAAGCCAGTGGATATATGTATTCAGCCAATGGATGTGAGTTTAATGCAATGGATTTGTGCATCTTCTTATTATCCAACTTCCTCTTTCTCATTTCCCAGTGGCTAAGGGATTACAATAACTGAAGAAAACTTGAAAGCCATGTATTGAGGCTGGAAGATTTCCTGCACTGGACCTGAACCACTTATTTCTAAATCATCCATGAAAGAACAATAAACTTCTATCCTATTTAAGCTGTGGAATAGTTATTACAACTTTGTATCCTAACTAATGCAGGGATGCAGAGACTACTGTTCTAAAGCAATCCAATGAAATTTCATAATTCACAAACAAGGACTTGTTTTAAGAATGTAACATTTCTGAGGACACATACCTTCTGCTACAATAATTGATCCATTTGTGAATAGCTCTTTAAAGCAAAAGTGGATATTTAAGAGTAAAAAAAAAATTAAGTAATCATAATGTGCCAGTCTTTTCTAAGTTTGAATTGGGAAGAAACTCTTAAATGACTCAAAATTAAGCTTGGGTTAAACTATTATCAACTGGATATTAAAATCTGGAGTGTGACCTGACATTCTGAACATTCAGACTCACTATAGATTTACCTAATAGAAATATATAGACTAATCTGTTTTTCACTCAATTACTATTCTCCTTACAGTTAAAACTTTTGTATAAAATATCCAGTTACATAGACACCAGAAGCATAAGATTTGAGTATAATATATATTTGAAATGAAAATATTAAAGAAAAATAAAGTCCTTACTACACCGAAAACAAATTAATCTTAATTTATTTGAAATATTATCTGTTTTGTTTTCTATTTGTAGTGTTAGGGTTTTTAATTCCCTTCTGTTTGATAACAAAAGCATCAATGGTCCACAGATCTAAAAGCTTGTATTCTTTTAGAAGTTTTTACTCCTTTTGTTTTACAGGAGAGGGGAAAAAAAAGGTTCTGAGTGTAAAATGTAATTCTATCTGTTATTTACTGTGTATTTCTTGAATTTAATTTGCTAAACCATGGTTATATATAAATAAAATTGGGGAAATGTTAATATTTATTTCACCAGCTGGTCTGCTGTCTTATTGCATGGTTCTAGTCTCCAGAGAGATTCTTCTAAACATTAAATCAGGGAGTTCCCATCATGGCTCAGTGGTTAACGAATCCGTCAAGGAACCACAAGGTGGCGGGTTTGATCCCTGGCCTTGCTCAGAGGGTCAAGGATCCAGCATTGCGGTGAGCTGTGGTGTAGGTTACAGACGTGGCTCAGATCCTGCGTTGCTCTGGCTGTGGCATAGGCCGGTGGCTACAGCTCCAACTGGACCCCTGGCCCGCGATCCTCCATATGCTGCAGGTGCGGCCCTAGATAAGGCAAAAAGACAAAAAAAAAATTAAGTCAGATGGCCTTTCCTCTGCTCAAATGCCTCCACTGGTTTCTTATATTATTCAGAATAAAAGCCATTATTAATAATAGCCTCAAAAGTCCTATAGAATCTGTAGTCTTCCCCCACTCTATCTTGTTTTTATCACTCTTTCTCTTGCCTGGACCACATCTGCCAAACTGGTCACACTGGTTTTCTTTGAATAAGCCAAAAAAAAAATACTTCTTCAAAACGTTTGTACTTGCTTATTCTCCAGGAGGAATGACTGCTTTGGAAAGTGTTCCTTCAAGATATTCAGCTCTTTGCTTGCATATCAATGTTCAAAGAGCTAGTCTGTTACTGCATTATCCTACCCCACAACTACCAATAGAAATCAAGCTCCGATAAGGGCAGGATTTTTCTTTTTGCTTAATGCCATAAAACAGCACGTAGAAGCCTGCTGCATAGGATTTCCATTGTGGCTCAGTGGATTAATGACCTGACATTGACTCTGTGAGGATGTGGTTTTGATCCAGCATTGCCACAAGCTACAGCACACATTTAGATGTGACTCAAATGTGGTGTACCCCTGGCTGTGGCACAGGCCTTAGTTGCAACTCTGATTGGACCCTTGGCCCAGGAAGTTCCATATGCCACAGGTGCACCGGTAAAAAGAAAAAAAAATTGAAAAAGAAAAATTTATGTTCTGCATAGAAAGAACATAAATATTTATTGAATAAATGTGTTATTGGGAGATTACAGGAAAGCGTATAATTTACTTAGCTATTATTGTTTTATCTGTACCATAGAAAAACTACTTCTTTCCTGGATTCATCCTTGCTTAGCTATTAGAGATTTAATTCTTTTTTTGCATTGTAATTTCATTCATATATATAAATTGGTTTTAAATGCATAACAGAGATATAATTACATTGTAGCATTTCTTCGTGATTATCTTTTTCTAAACATGAAGGTAATTTGTTTTGAATTTCAAAATCACATCCTGACCATGAGATCAAGTATGTACAATATTTTAATTATCTAATTAAGAGCTAATTGTCCTAACTTTTCTATACTAGTATGCAAAATCCTAGTTATTAAAACCTACTATTAAAAATAAGCCATTACACCTTCAGAAATATCTTAATTACTTTCTGCAGAAATCTGTGTAAGATTTTTTGTTTTTCTAAAGTAGATTATAATCTATTTCAGAGTTAGAAAGCATACTCAGATTTAAAGGAATAGGGAAAGATTAGAGTGGGGAAGTTTATCTTGTGCACTCAGACATGAGGTCTTCTATTGAATGCCTTCTGCAGATATTTTGATGTCATAGTGCCTTGAACCCTAAAGCTCTAGAACATGGAAAAGTTTTGGCTTACATTTTATTCAGAAATCGTCTCTCTAATGTAAAGAAGTAATTAAAGAGAATGTAATTGATGGGCAGGTCACCCCTTTGATAGCAGTTAGGTAGCAGTCCATTTCTTTGGTGAACTGAAAACAGCTGTCTTTGTATTACAAATCTCTGCTAAGTCAGAAATGTAAATACAGCCTTCAGTCACTTAAGATTGAGCCCAGTTAATGGAGCTGGTAGAACTTGGAACTAAAGAAAAGAAAAAAAGGGGGGGAATTTTTTAAAGTACAAACTGCTGAAAAGTCTCTAGCACCAACATCTAATTCACATCCTACTTAAAGATTTGTCAAGGACAAATACAAATCTTAAAAGTTTTTTCCACAAATAGTGAAAAGCCTTGATAATATAAGTGATAGGTTCCCAGAAGGATGGAGACAGACCCCCAGCCACCAAATGTGGCTACTCACCTTGGAAACTTGCTATGGACACCCCTTCCCAGAATGTGGATGCTCAAGTTGGGCAGCAAGAAACAGTGGGCTGTGGAAAACAAATGCCTGCATAGATTAACCACCTACAAGTGTTAACTGCCCTCTGTCATATGACTTGATCCCCCTGCCCCTCCCTTGACCTTCCCCTCCTCCTCCTGCTTTGACACCCCTGCCACATGTTTCTGCCATGAACTCCAGTCACAGATCCTTTATAAGCCTAGCACCTCATCACAGTCAGAGCTGGCACCATCTTGAGCTCAGCCCATCTCCCTCTGATGCCTTAATAAATTTCTCTTGCTTTCCCAACTTGGCCTTGTGTGTTCTTCTCTCTGCAAACCTAACACTTGGTGCCAAAACCTGGGAGAGAATGGCCAGGGAATGGGTAGCCTGTCAGGGATGCCCCACACTCCTGGGTTTGCAATCTGGAGAGAAGCAGGCAGGGGAAGCTCATCCTGGGCTAAACTCTGTATGCCACCCAGGTCTGGATCCCTGATCTAGGTACTTCCCCACTAACCATCTGGAGCCCAGCAAGGGAGAAATACCGAACCAGGAACTTTGCCTTTCCATTACCAACTCTATCCAACACTGGGTTCCAAACTCTTGGGTGAGTAATTGCCACCTTTCTAGGTCATCTGCAACACAGCCACTGGGCCCCAGTTCCTCTGTTACATCAGAGTGCAATCCTTTCAGAAAAATTCTAGCATTAGATTAGAAGACTCCACAGCCACTTGGCCCTAGTTCCTCTGATCTGGGGATGCACACATAAGAGCACAAACTCTCTCTCTTTTCTCAGGTCTACTACTCAGACCTGGGGACGCCAAGCCTGAGGAATGGTACTCCTAAAAGTGGTCCCTTATTTACCCTCCACCCTCCCTCAGTCTGCTCTTTCCTTCTCATCATAGGGAACATTTCCTCCACTCCTCCAGGAACATAAGTCTTGGCTGCCTCTTGCAAACTTTAGATACCCTCAAACTAAGAGGAGACATTAGGTCCACACATTTTAACTTTGTAATACTGCTTGGACACAATATAGTTTGGATAATGTCTCTCAATGGTCCAAAAAATGGTACTTTCAATTTTAATAACTTGTGTGACCTTGATAACTTTTGTCACCATAATGGCAAGTGTTCTGAAGTTCTTTTCGTTCAGGCCTTCTTTCCTCTCTACTGCTGATATTCTCTCTTTTCCTCTTGCTCCACCATTCAAATTCTTCTCCTTCATTCAAAAGATTCACAGTTGCCTCCCTCTGATTCTGATATCTCATCCCTTGATCCTGCAGATCATCCTCCTCCCCCATATAACCCTCTCTGTGCCCACCAGCTCTTCTATCAACTCGAAATCATCCTCTCTTCTGCCCTCAGCCCAGATGAAAACCCTGTTCTCTTTCTTTCTTCCTTAACAGAGGCTCTCCAAAAACATATAAATTTCGACCATTCCTCAGTAGAAGGAAAACTTTTCTTAAACACTCACTTCATCTCTCAATCTGCTCCTGACATAAGGCACAAACTACAAAAATTAGAGGATGGCCCTCAAATCCCACAGTGGGATCTCTTGAGCCTCACCTTCAAGGTCTCAGTAATCGGGGAGTAGAGGCTAAAAATCAAAAGCTAAAAAGAAATCAGGCTAAGTAACAAATGATGGGAACTGCCATTCAGGGCTCCCCAAAACATAAGCTCTCTCACAAGGACAATAGCTCTAAGGCCCCTCCAGGCCCATGTTACAGTTGGAGAAAGAGTGGCCACTCGAAGCTTGATTGTGACAACCCCCCACCTCAGAGGAGGGCCACATACCTCCCTGCAGACAGAAAGGAATAATCAAGCCTCAACCTTCTGAGCCACCTTAGCCTGACCATAGAAGACTAAGGGTGCTTGGGCCCCCGGCCCCCATACCTATCACTCCATTGGAGCCCCAGGTAACTCTGCTAGTCACAGGTAAGCCAATCCATTGTCTTATTGATATGGGCACCACTTACTCAGCACTACCTGAATTTATAGGCCCCATACACGCCTCTTAAATCTCTGTTGTGGGGGTTGATAGGCTAATATCCAAACCCTTAAAAACACCCTCTCTAAATTGTACATAATCAGGAAAACGCTTTAGCCATTCTTTCCTGATATTACCAGGTGCCCAACACCAATTCTTAGCAGAGATATTTTAACTAAATTCATAACCTTTATGCTTCTCACTCTTATCTCTTTCACTGACCCCTCCCTACTCCTCCTTCTTGCTCATCCAGAACCTGATAAGCTACCTCTCCCAGCCTCCATAGTTTCACACAAGGTGTGGAATACCTCCACCCCTTCCATAGCTCAACATCATGCTACCATTCAAACTGAGTTAAAAGATCCATCCACATACCCCTGTCAACCCCAATACACACCCATGAGGGAAGTTGCTAATTGAGTCTTAGACAAAATCAGGGTTCATGTCCGCTTCCCATGTCTAGTAATCCAGACCTAGAGACCAGTGAAGGACATGTCATTCTTTCAGAACATTTTATAAGCCAGGTTCCCCTCACAGACAAAAACTACAAAATTTAGAACAGGGCCCATGAACTCCATTCCTGTTCTTAACTTGACATGACTTTTAAGGTCTCAGGGAAGAGGCTTGTAAGTATTGATGGAAATTTTTTCTGGCCTTAAAGGAACAAAATCATCCTGGGAAGAATTTGCCTGTGCCTTTTAGATACAGATGTTCTACCTGGACTTCTGGAAAGCTTATATCCACCATCTCTTTGAAATACAAATTTCAGGAAAAGGGGTACAAGTTGGAAGTTGAATTCTCAGAGACAAATAGAAATCCTATGTCTTTTTTATAAACACTAGTAAAAAGGGGTTTAGCCATCTACATAGGTGACCTTGATTTTTTCCATCTGCCAGAAATCCAATTTGAATCCAGTCTCTTTTGTAACTGATGGGTTTTACATAGTTGTACCAGATTCATGGCTGAAATTTTGGAATGGGAAATATAAGGCCTGTGTTTTGCTTGTTTGTGTGAATCTTTGTGTGTTCTGTGCATGTATGGCATTGCCAAAGTTAATTCATAATAGAGCTCTATTTAATTGGCTTAAAAGAAATTAAACTCATAAATTCTCAAACTACATAAGGTAAATTAATTTTAGGTTCATGTGAACTAGAAAATATTCAGTATTAAATTAACATCTAATATTAAAGTTTGTTGATCTAATATAGACATGTCTTTAAAGTCATGTACATTAAGTATAGTACCTTATCATACCTCATTTTAATGGAAGTCAAATGGATATTAAGATTTCAGTTACTAAACTGAGAAATTATAGTAATTTAAGTCTACTAATCATTATGTCCAGTGCCACCTGAGATGTTCTCTACAAGAAAACACATGCTTTTAGAAATTATAAAAGACAGTCTATGTTTGCTTCAGAAAAGTAGGATGTATGCTTTCAGTAAAGAAGGTAGGAGGAATGGAATTGCATTTTATTAAGGGAAAAGGAAATCTGTCTTATTGCTTGTTATTTTGAATTCAAAGACAGGGGAAAGAATAATATGGATAAATAAAGTGGTGGAAAATCTGTGGGAAGTGGGCACTGAAAAAAGGATTTTGTTCAATGTCAGGACTAAGTTTAGAATTAAACTTAAGTAAACTAATTTAAAAAGTAAGCTAGTGCAACACTTGAATTTTAATTATGTCTCTCTGTAAAAAGAAGATTTTTTTAAATGCTATTTTTGGTAACAGATTATGTGAATTTCTGTGCCTTTAATTTGTATTTGCTTTTGAAATCATTTGTTACTTTGGTTGAATGAATAAGTAATATTAAAAAATAATATATGACTATCTGACCAGCTATTTTTAAATTTTCCTTGTATTTTTTTTTTTACAAACATCCTGAGTGTAAATTACAGGGAAAACTGTCAAATGAAAGGTAAAAACAAATTCTATAAAGGTTATGGCACAAAAATTAACCCTTCATTGTCAGTTTTTTGCCATCCTGATGCCCTTGTAGCATGCCAACTGTCTACTCTCAAATCAGAGAAGTTAAGATAGGTAAATGATAGTTGTCAATTAAATAGTCAGGGCTATGGGAAATCCATTATGGCCACTTTGTTCTTCCTGGCTCCCTGAGAAACCCAATAATGAAAAAGGAATGGTTAGACAATGTGTGTTCCATTTGGGGTATATTTCCTACAGTCCCAATATGGCTATATTTGGTTAAAATGAGGGTAATTTTAAAGAAAAACATTTCTTTGATTCATATTCTAATTTTGAGTATTGAGTTTAGTGTTTACTGTCTAAAACTCACCTCCCAAATTGTTCTTTGCTGGTATGTTACATTATTGTAAAGTTTAACTGAATTATTAAGAAAATATTCTAGGCTTGTGAAGCTGAATGCAATAATCTGTCTCTGGGCAAATATCAGGTATCACACGATAACCAGGGGAGTATACATACATTCTGGAATTCTTAAGTGCCATATGCGCAAAGTGAAGAAAATCAACTCTTAAATTTATATTTCTCATTAAGAAGGGTCTCTACATGGGACTGGTCTATAGGTAGAACTGTTGAATTCAAACCCACCCTGAAACAAGTCTCTAATAAGAAAAATGCCAATGCCTGTTTAATCTTATTTTTCTTTTCTTCCCATCCTCTATGGTAGGAACCTACCATGTCCAGACACCTAGTGCTCTTCAATCCTAGCCAGCAGAAAGCAGCTACAGAAGAGTGGATCCCTTATCCCATAAAATAAAAAGCTGGAATGATAGGTTACCAGGAGGATGGAGACAGAACCCCAACCCCCAAAAGTGACTGTTCACTTTTGAGACCTGCTGTGGACACCCTCCCCCAGAATGTGGATGCTCAAGTTGGGCAGCAAGAAACAATGGCCTGTGGGAAACAACTGCCTGCATAGATTAACCTCCTATAAGGATTAACTGCCCTCTGTTATGAAACTCGACACCCTACCCCTCCCTTGACTTTCCCCTCCACCTATTTCATCCTTCTAACCACATGTTTCTGCCATGGGCTCCAGTCACAGATTCCTGCCATGGATCATTTATAAGTTTATCACCTCCTCACAGTCAGAGCTAGCCCCATCTTGAGCTCAGTCCACCCCTCTCTGATGCCTTAATAAATCTTTCTTGCTTTACCAACTTGGCCATGTGTGGTCCTCCCTCAACAGTCCTAACAATAAGTACTGTGAAAGGAAAATCAAAATGGAGTTGGTATTCCCAACAGAGCTCTCTAAAATGTAGCCAGGAAGCCACTGAGCAAATGTGATATATGCCCATGTCAGACTGGATAGAATCTGATCTTTTGACCATTTATTGTTCTAATGAAAGCATCCAGAATACCTGTTAAAAACTCAAGAACTTATCAGACACTTATCCAGAAACAACTTAGGATAGTCATCCCTTAAGGAGAAATATGTTCTTTCTTATATCAGAGCAAAAAGCCTTCATAGCCAAAAGCTTCTCAATAATTCAGGAGGTTACAAGTCTTCTTTTTTGTAGCCTCCAGAGTTGTTTTTTGGGTTAATAGTAAATCCAAATGTTATTTTTAAACTAGTCAGTTTTACATTGTGCCTTATTTGTGGCTAAAGTTTTTAAATAAAAAGTAGAAGATCTATGTTCAGGTTTATCTATATGTATATATGTATGTTATCATTGATTTTTTTTTAAATCACAATGTGAGAGGTGCAAGTTAAGTTTTATTTGGGGCAAAATTATGACTATCATCCAGGTAGAGCATCTCAGAGAGCTCTGAGGAACTACTCCAAAGAAGTAGGGGGAAAGTCAGTATTACATATGATTTTAGTGTATGTTTTATCAGAGGCTTGCTGCTGGTCATAATGTTGTGCACATCACAAGAAACAAATATTTTCAATATGATCTTAGTGCTTTTCTAGATGTAGGAAGATTCAAGAATTTGGGCTCATAAAATATTCTGAAGATAAGTATCTGAAAACCTGTTCTTCTAGTTTTTCCCAGAGCACAGGTTGCATTATTCCTGATCTCCAACCTGAACTCCTTTCAGAATGCAGTTGCAGTGACTAGTGACTTAATTCTTATAGGGGCAGAGGGATAATGCCTCTTCTTATTTGGAATTTTAGATATGGAATTTTTCTATCTCCAGATTGTACATGTAAATTAAAATTAATTTGTAAAATAGTTCTATTAAATTGACTAAAACAAAGAAGTGCTTATATAAAAATGATGAAAAATGTAATAGAAATTATCTGAATGTTTTTCAAGTTAATGTGATCTAGGATTAATCCTTACTAAATGTAAAAGAAAGCTTAGATTTACTGGTTTAATTAAAGTGACATATTTTTAGAATTTTCAGCCTTAAATGTAAAGTTTTTCATCTACTTAGGTTTACCAAAAGTAAAATAAGCCCATATTATTTCTGTTACAAAAGTTGTCAGCAAGAAAAAGAGCTAGGGATAGTGGCTAAATTTATTTAATATCTCCTGAAATTTTCATGGGTAATCTAAACATAATTGCTGTGAACAAGTGATTTAGATAGATATTAAGTGAGATAAGACTTAAAAAACAGCTTCCAAAATCTTTGGTAACTTAAAACTTCAGAGTTTTTTCTAAGATAAATGATTGGAATTCATTAAATGTCTAGATCAGTTTCAAAAAGTTAAAATACTTGAACATTTAAACTTGCTAACCTTCTTACTTACTTCTGCCTTATTATTCTTAAACAAAAACTGGATTCACCTCTTGATGTGTGTTGAACCAAAAGTCACAACAAAGCCAAAAATTGGGAGAAGCAAAGATTTATTGCTTGCAGCAAGTGGGGAGAACACCAGGGACATTTTGTCTCCTAAAACAGCAAAGTTGGGTGAGCTTTAAGGTAAGGAAACATGAATATATACAAAAGGGCTTGAGTGGAGTAGATTTCAGCATAGAATGTTGACAAATGTTGACAGAGTCTAAACTTTGGTTTATTGAAGTTGGGGCAGGGGTCAGAAACTGTCATCATCATTCCATCTTCCACCTGGGAAAGGGCCCTAGTGTCTGCAGAACTTGGATATGTATCAGATTGTTCTGTATATCCCTAGAGGAGGAATTGGACTCTGTTTCCAAGAAATCCCATTGTGGCTCAGCAGAAATGATTCTGACTAGTATCCTTGCGGGCACAATTTCAATCCCTAGCCTCACTCAGTGGGTTAGGGATCCAGCATTGCCCTGAGCTGGCATTGCTTTGGCTGTGGCATAGGCCAGTGGCTACAGCTTTGATTCAGTCCCTAATCTGGAAACCTCCATATGCCATGGATGAGACCCTAAAAGAAAAAAAAAAGAACTCTGTTTCTTGTCTGCTTTTCCATTATTAGTGCTTTTCCTCACTTCCCTTAAGAGCACTAATTATTGAGACCTACCCAAAGACAAGCATTGTGGCCAGGCTTAGATTGCAAAATGGCTTAGGCCAAAAATGGCTTTTTTTATGTAAAAAAAAAATCTTGCCTAATTCTTTCTCAAAGGACAACTTACCCTGTTTACATTATTACAGAAAAAACATAGGTGTTCAAGTCTATTAGAGACATATCATGTATCACATATTTTAGAAAAAAGAAATTATGCCATAAGGAAATGTTTGTTTTTAGAAAATATGAAATATATTCATATATTTGCCAATCAAAAAAATGGTATAATAATTTACAAGTGGTTAGTTCTCAGTTTTCATTAGAAATTGTTTTCTAATGATACATATTTTAACATCAAATATGTAATTAAAACAACTGAAATTAATTAGAAAAATATCTTTATATGAAAATTTTTTTTTGTCTTTTTACATTTATCTAGAGCTGCACCCGTGGCATTTGGAGGTTCCCAGGCTAGGGGTCTAACAGTAGCCTTAGCTGCCAGCCTTCGCCACAGCCACAGCAATGCAGGATCCGAGCCATGTCTGCAATTTACACCATAGCTCATGGCAATGCCGTATCCTTAACCAACTGAGCAAGGCCAGGGATCAGACCCTCAACTTCATGGTTTCTAGTCAGATATATTAACCACTGAGCCACAATGGGAACTCCTGAAAAGATCTTTTTTTAATACTATAAGGAATGGAAATGCATTTTGTTAAAGTAAAAGAAAGCGATTTTGTCCAAAGAGAGTTTAAAATGGGTGGGGGGGGAAGCAAAGATAAAATCTGAATAAAAAATAAAGTTATAGAAAGTTTATGGCAAAAGAACCATGAGGAAAGAGCTTTTTTCATGGTTAAGAATGGCTAATATTTGAGGGAATTTCACTACATGAGTGAATTTTAATACTGAAGCAAGCTGTTGCAAATAGGATTTTGTATTCTCTCTATTAAAAAGACAAAGCCTGCTCTTGATAAAGAAAGTGAGAAATAATTTTATTTCTTTACCTTTGTCTGCTTAAAAAAAGATTTTATGTTTTATAAAATAATTTCATATGTTGCTTTTATCATTTCTTCGAATACTTAAACTGAGACTTCTCAATATTAAAAGAGCTAGGTTTTTTTTACAACTGCTTTCTGTATTTACCTGTAAATTTCTTGTCACTTTGATTAAATAGATAATTAAATATTGTTTGACAGTGACCTACTATCCTATTTGGCCAATTATTTTTAAACCTTCTGATATCTTTGACAAACTTTCCAAAAATGGAATCTTCTTTGGTATGTTAAATTACATGGGAAGCATCATCAATTTGCTTAGTGAGAAAACTTTTTAAGTGATGATATAACTTAGGTTACAATGTATAGTAAACATTATTCATATAAACAGTCTAGAAATTATATAAAATTCAGGTATGTCCTTGTATAGATGTTAACTACTTGGTGGAGCATTCTTCATTCTGGAAAGGAGGACTTCCAGAACCAGGCCTTGGGCCACTAAACACCAGCTTTGAGAAACAACGTAAACTTGCCTCCATTCTTATCCTTATCTGTGGCTTTATTTCCACAACCCAAACTGTAAAACCACCTCCTACTCACTGCCAAAGGGGAGGTACAGTCTTTAAGGCATTGGTCTGCTGTGGCCCCCTTTGTCTAGCAAAGCAATAAAGCTATCTCTTTCTCCTTTACCCAAAATGCTTATCTCCACATTTGTATTTGGCACCAGAAAACATAGGCCATGTTTTGGCAACAACAATTCTAATTGTTATAAAATGTTTACATCACAGAAATAACCAATTTTTTTCTGTCAATTGTGTAGTAATCAGATTCTTAATCATTGAATTTTAAGTATATGTCATTTACAGTTATTGTTTAACTGTGATGATTTTATAAAAAGGCTCCATTTTCTAGGAGATTCATAAAAAGGACTTTTAGACAAATTAATTTTTCTGATAAGTTTCATTGACAGAGCAGCCTGCTTCAGGATGTGCTACACTGGCATGCAGGTTATTTTGAGCTGAAAACAACTAAAGGTCAAAAGGCTCAGGAAGACCTCATGCACACAAAATAAATTTGATTTTATTCTTTTAATTCATTTTATGTCATTTTAATTACCAGCCAAAAAAACTAAAATTAGAGAAAAGAGAAATTTCCCTTTCTGTACAGGTGGTGTAATAGGCAGGATACTTTCCTGGCTGGCAAAATCTGAAAAAATTGCTTTCTCTGGCTGGAAACCTGCTTTCTCCTGAAGACTACTGCAGATGAAGATATCCTGGAATGTGTGACAAAAGCCAACAGAAGATAAAATTTCTTACCAAAACGGACTCCCAGAATCTCTGTCTGCAGGGTCTTGTGGAGTGAAAGGGATGGGAATCATTTTTTCCTCTCTCAGTAAATCTAGATTAGCAGAAGAAAATATTTATGGCACTATTTCATTTTTATTGTGATTTTTAAAAAATGACATTTTTTTCTATTATAATAGGTTTACAGGGTTCTAACAATTTTCTACTATATAGCAAAGTAACTGGTCACACATACATATATACATTTTTTCTCACATTAGCCTCCATCATGTACCATCACAAGTGACTAGATATAGTTCCCAATGCTATACAGCAGTATCTCATTAGTTATCCACTCCAGATGCAATAGTTTGCATTTGTTAACCACAAAATCCCAGTCCATCCTTGGCAACCACAAGTCTGTTCTCCAAAACCATGTGTTTATATTCTGTTGAAAGGTTCACTTGTGCTGTATATTAGATTCAGGATATAAGTGATATAAGGTGTTTGCCTTTCCCTTTTTGACTTACTTCACTTGGTTTGAGAGTCTCTAATTCCATTCATGTTGCTGCAAAGGGCATTCTGTTATTCCTTTTTATGGCTGAGTCCTATTCCATTGTGTATATACCACATCTTCTTCATCAGTTGATCTGTCAATGGACATTTAGGTTGTTTCCATGTACTGGCTACTGTGAAGAGTGCTGAAATGAATATATGGGTACATGTATCTTTTTCAAGGAAAATTTTTCTGTATATATGCCCAAGAGTGGGATTCCTTGGTAATATGGTAGTTCTATATTTAGATTTCTGAAGTAACTCCATATTGTTTCCATAGTGGTTGTACTAATTTACATTCCCACCAAAAGGGTAGGAGGGTTCCTTTTACTATACACCCTCTCCAACTCTTGTTATTTGTGGACTTGTTGATGATGGCCATTCTGATTAGTATGAGTTAGTTCCTCATAGTTGTTTTCATTTGCATTTCTCTAATAATCAGTGATGTTGAGTGTTTTTTCATGTGCTTGTTAACCATGAATATATATTCTATGGAGAAATGTCTATTCAGGTCTCTGCCCATTTTCAGTTGTGTTTTTGTTTTTTTTTTCTGTCTTTTTGCCTTTATGTAGAGCTGCACCCGCGGCATATGGAGGTTCCCAGGCTAGGGGTCTAATCGGAGCTGTAGCTGCCGGCCTTCACCACAGCCACAGCAACGTGGGATCCAAGCCTCATTTGCAACCTACACCACAGCTCACGGCAACGCCGGATCCTTAACCCACTGAGCAAGGCCAGGGATCTAACCTGCAACCTCATGGTTCTTAGTCAGATTCGTTAACCACTGAGACACTAAGGGAACTCCTGTTTTTTTAATGTTGAGTTGCATAAGCAGTTTGTGTATTTTAGAGATTAAACGTTGTCAGTTGCATCATTTGAAACTATTTTCTCCTATCCTGTAGGTTGTCATTTTCTTTTGTTTTGTTTTGTTTACCTTTGTTTGTAAAAATTTTCAGTTTGATTAGGTCCCACTGGTTTATATCTTTCTTTTATTTCTGTTGCCTTGGGAGACTGACCTAAGAAAATATTTGTAAGGTTAATGTCAGAGAATGTTTTGCTTATGTTCTCTTCCAGGAGTTTGATGGGGTTTTGTCTTATGTTTAAGTCTTTAAGCCAGTTTGAGTTTGTTTTTGTGCATGGTGTGAAGGTGTATTCCAGTTTCACTGATTTACAAGCAGCTGTCCAGTTTTCCCAGCAGCACTTGCTGAAAAGACTTTTTCCCATTTGATATCCTTGTCTCTTTGGTGAAGATTAAATGACCACAGAAGTCTGGGTTTATTTTTAAGTTCTTTAATATGTTCCATTGGTCTTATGTCTGTTTGGGTACAAGTACCACAATGTCTTGATTACTGTGGCTTTGAAATATTGCTTGAAGTCTGGGAGAGTTAGGCCTCCTGCTTGATTTCCTCAGGATTGCTTTGGAAATTCTGGGTCTTTTATGGTTCCATATAAATTTTTGGATTGCTTGTTCTAGTTCTGTGAAAAATGTCTTTTAGTAATTTGAGAGGGATTACATTGAATCTATAGATTGCATTGGGTAACAGGGCCATTTTAATGATATTGAGTCTTCCACTGCAGGAACATGGAATATCTTTCCATTTCTTTGAATCCTCTTTAATTTCCGTGATTAATGTTTTAGAGCTCTTGGCATATAAGTCTTTCACCTCCTTAGTCAAGATTATTCCCAAGTATTTAATTTTTGTGGGTGTTTGTTTAAAGTTATCATATTTTTATATTCCACTTCTAATACTTCATTGTTAATATGCAAAATGCAACCAATTTCTGAATGTTAATCTTGTTAACAGCTACTTTGCTGAATTCACTGATTAGTTCAAGTATTTTTTTCTGTGGAGTCCTTAGGGTTTTCTGTGTGTATTATCACATCATCTGCATACAGTGACAATTTTACATTTTTCTTCTAATTTGCATAATTTTTCTTTTGTGTGTGTGATTGCCATGACTAGGATTTACAATACCATGTTAAACAAAAGTGTTGAGAATGGGCATCTTTGTCTTATTGCAAATTTTAGTGGGAAGGCTTGCAGATGTATTGCATTGAATATTACATTGGCTGTGGGTTTGTCATGTATGGCTTTTATTACATTAAGGTATGTTCCTTCTATACACACTTTGGTAAGAGTTTTTGTCATGAATGGTTGTTGGGCTTTATCAAACACTTCTTCTGCATCTATAGAGATCTTCATGTGGGTTTTGACTATTCTTTTGTTAATGTAGTGTTGATTTGTGTATATGGAACCATCCTTGTGAACTTCATATGAATCCCACTTGGTCGTGGTGTATAATTTTTTTTAATAAGTTGTTCAATTCAGATGGCTAAAATTTTGTTGAGAATTTTTGTTTCTATATTCATCAAAGAGATTGACCTATAATTTTTCTTTTGGTTTTGTTATTAGGTGATGTTTGGTTCACAGAATGTCTTTGGTAGTGTTCCTTCTTTTTCAACCTTTTGGAAAATTTTAAGAAGTACGGGTTTAAGTTCTTCTTAATATGTTTGATAAAATTTGCCTATGAAGCCATCTGGTACTGGACTTTTGTTTGTAGAGAGTGTTTCTACTACATATTCAATTTCATTTTTAGTGATCAGTCTGTTCAGTTGATCTATTTCTTCTTGATTCAGTATTGACTGGCTCTAATTCTCTAGAAAGTCGTTCATTTCTTCTAGGTTGTTAAATCTGTTGGCATATGATTGTTCATAGTATTCTGTTATTTTTTTGTATTTTTGCCAAATAAGTTGAGATTTCTCCATTTTCATTTCTTACTTTGATTATTTGGATAATTTCTCTCTTCTTGGTGAGTCTAGCCAGAGGTTTGTCAATTTTGTTTACCTTTTCAAAGAACCAACTCTTGGTTTCACTGATATTTTTCTACTGTTTTTTTTTTGAATCTCTATTTATTGCTTTCCTCTCTGATTTTTATGATACCATTCATTCTTCTGACTTTAGATTTTGTTTGTTCTTCTTATTCTAATTCATCTAGGTGGTGTGTTTCATTGTCAATTTGAGATTTTTCATCTTTTTTAGGAATGCCTGTATTGCTATGAATTTCTCTCTGAGCACTGCTTTTGCAGCATCACATATATTTTGAATAGTTATATGTTCATTATCATTTGTCTCAAGGTTTTTTTAAATTTCCTTCTTGATTTCTGCATTGACCCCTTGGTTTTTCAGTAGCATGTTGTTTAGCTCCCATGTAGTCAGTTTTTTTCTCATTTTTTTTCCTGTAGTTGATTTCTAGTTTCAGTCCATTGTGGTCAGAGAAGATACTTTGAAATAATTTCTATATTCTTAAATATGTTGAGGTTACTTTTGTGAGCCAGTATGTAGTCAGTCCTTGAGAATGTTCCATGTGCATTTGAGAAGAATATATACTCTGATTTTTTTGGATGTAATGGTCTTGAAAATGTCAATGGAGTCTAAATCTTCTACTGTGCAACTTAGGATCTCTGTTACCTTATTGATTTTATGTCTAGGGTATCTGTCCATTAATGTGAATGGGGTCTCCTACTCTTATTGTATTCCCATCATTTTCTCATTTTATGTCTCTAAGTATTTGTTATATGTGTCTGGGGGCTCTCCATTGGGGCATATATATTGACAATTGTAATAACCTCTTCTTGAATGGATACTTTTATCATTGAATAGTGTCCTTCTTTGTCTTTCCTAATGGCTTTCATTTTAATGTCTGTTTTTTCTGATATGAGTATTGCAACTCCTGCTTTCCTGTCTTGTCTATTGGCATAAAATATATTTTCCCATCCACTCACTTTCAATATATATTTGTCCTTTGCCTAATGTGAGTCTCTTAGACAGCATATTGTAGGCTTTTGCTTTTTTATCCAATTTTCCTCTCTGTATCCTTTGATTGGAGCATTCAGTCCATTTCTTTTTAGTTTTTGTGAATGTAATACTTGGTATTCATTTTTTGGTTGCTGTTTTTTTAAGTATGCCCCCTTCCTATATCTGCTTGATTTAGATTGATAGTCATGTAGGCTCAAACACATTCTAACAAAATTAAAAAGAGTCTAGATTTTCTTATTTTCCTTCCCCACATTCTATGATTTTGATGTCCTTTTTAAGATCTTCATGTTTGCCTTTTATCCCTTGGATTTATCATCACTGTTATAGTAGGTTTTTATTTTTCCCCATTTTACGTCTATATACTGGCTTATTTAATTGATTGCTTTCCAATTGTGATTTCCTCCATCCTATTTCTCCTTGCTTCTTTTTTATTCAAAGAAAGCATTTCAGTATTTCTTTTGTAATGGGTTTAATATTGCTGTACTCTTTTAGTTTTTGTTTCTGGAGAAATTCTTTATTTATCCTTCTATTTTAAATGATATTCTTGTGGGGTAGAGTATTCTAGGCTGCAAATTTTTCCCTTTTAGAACTCTGAATATATCTTACCACACCCTTTTTGCCTGTAGTGTTTCTGTAGAGAGATCATCTGATACCTTATGGGGGTTTCCTTGTAATTAATGCTTTGTTTTTCTCTTTCTGCCTTTTGAATCCTCTCTTTATCTTTAATTTTGCAATTTTTATTATAATATGTCTTGGGAGGGCCTCTTTGGGCTCAAATTGTTTGGATTCTCTGTGCTTCCTGTTATCTTGATATCTGTTTCCTTTAGATTTGGAAGGTTTTCAGACACAATTTCTTCAAACATATTTTCAATCCCCTTTTCTTTTGCTCTCCTTCTGGAATACCTATTATGTGTAGATTGGCCAACTTTAAATTATCCAGTAGATCTCATATTGCTTTTGTGTTTTTTCATTTGGTTTTCTGCATGCTGTCCTGATTGGGATATTTCCATTATTCTGTCTTCCAAGTCACTAATTAGTACCTCTGCATTGTTCATTCTGCTCTTTATTACCTTTTGCTCAGTTTGCATCTCTACAAATGAATTTGCTAATTTTTCTTGGTTCCTCCTTATATTTTATCACCCTTTCTAAAGTAATCTGTGTTACTATTTATATCTAATCTTGGTTCCTTCATATTCACCCTTAATTCCATCAGTATTTTCGCTAGCTCCCTTTTGAATTCAATGTCTGTTAGACTGCAAAGGTATGTTTCATTGTTTGCTGCTTCAGCTGAATTCTTCTGTTCCTTTAACTGGGAATTGTTCCTGAACTTCTTCATTTTGCTTATGTTTTTCTTTTCTGTGAGTTTAGTGAAATCAAACTCTAGTCTTGGAGGGCTATTTCTATGCAAGAGCACCTCTTTGTATTTTGTGGGGTTTTACTACTTATTTTTGGCATGCGAGTTTGGATATTTTCTGTCTCTTTCTTCAGTGTGAGTAGGCTGTTATCCCCAGGGTGCTAAGTGTGTTTCCATGAAGAAGGATGTTGGGAGCGGTCAGCGCTAAGTCTCACCGAGGCAGAGTCCAGATGAAGATGACTGCAGGACAGAGTTCCTTAGGGCGCCTTTGTCCTGAACTGCAGAGCAGTCAGGACCTGCTCAGCATCTCCGGAAAATCCTCACTTTTACTATTTTGTTTCTGTCTTATGCTATTTCTGGGATTAATTGTATCTGCTTCTTTCACAGCTCCTGTTCCTCTGCTTTTGAATACTCACAGAGGGTTAGGACTTGTGTTCCTATACCTGCCTCTAAAAATTCCTACATGGCCACCACTGCCACCACCAGAAATTAAAACTATTCTATAATGGATAAAACATCCAAGCCTAGGAATGAGAGGGTGTTCATTCTTAAGAAATATAATATTACTACTAGATATAGATTCCCTTTCAAACACACTCAAAAGTGTATTCATAAAAAACACATCCTTGGAAAAACCCGGGATGGAGGCCTAAGCAGAGATCAAGGCACAGGGTGAGAGTTTGGAGATTTGGACTTAATTGGAATGACAAGTAGAATTGATTTATAGAAACTCTGTGGTCTAACACGTCTCTGCAAGTCTTTTATAAACTGTGAGCCAGTCAATGTTGCTGCCAACACAGACCCAAATTCCCTGCCCATGGTGCACCTGGGAGTGTACTAGACATAGTTATAGTTAGAAATTATAGATTAAGTAGAAAATGTAGAGAAATAGAAATAATAGAAGTATGGTTAACTGCATGTCAGACATTATTAACCTCATAGCCTGTTATGCTTAGAAAACTATATTTTTGACTGTTAGATTAATCATAAACTTTCTATAAACTCTGTGACCTATTAATGTTTAAACTGCATTTTGCTATAAAAAATCTGTGCTCTGTATACTACCATTGTATTTGGGCAAAGTTAATAGCTTGGAGAGAGAACAATCTCTGAAAAAGAAACAATATGCAAAAAGGGACCCTGCTGAGTTCCTTGTGATATTTCATTGAATGATTAAGGTCAACAGTGTACATGGTGATTTCTTTATTGTGGCCAAACATGATGACTGGGTGGAAAGTTTTAAAAAATACATACTATGCTTGGGAAGCTTGGGGGGAGGGAAATAGGAGATGTATGTACTCTGTGTGAGAATAAAAGAGAGAGAGCATCTGCACTAGCATAAGCATGATGATCCTGCAACACTGAATAAGTCTCCTGT
>PVHT021183586.1:3425110-3444477 GCA_004024745.2 Catagonus wagneri
AAAAAATACATACTATGCTTGGGAAGCTTGGGGGGAGGGAAATAGGAGATGTATGTACTCTGTGTGAGAATAAAAGAGAGAGAGCATCTGCACTAGCATAAGCATGATGATCCTGCAACACTGAATAAGTCTCCTGTCGTTATTGCTGCCGACGCCGCTCATCCTAGGGGTACCTGCGACCCTGCTGGGGCTGGACCTCGGCAGAAGGAGGCAATGGTTAGGGTTAGTAGACAGTGCCTGGTTCCTGGGCTCTTGAGAGCAGCAAGGACCTGCGAAAAGGTGGTGCAGTCTACTCCTAGTTACAGGGCTCTGGGTAGTGGTAATGAACCTTAGGAAGATTTAGGAAATGTCCAGAGCATTTGGCAGTGGCAGGGTATGTGAGTTCCCAGGGGAATGAGAGGAACAACAGGTGATTTTTGGTCACAGTGCACTCCTCTGTGGTGTCCTCTGCAGTGACCAAGGTGACAGGTGGCACCTCATCGTGGACTCCTATTAGTGGCAGGCCAAGCCTACCTCTGGAGTCAGAGATAACTGCAGTGGTTTGCCGTCATCACCTATATACCACACAAGACCACCCCATCCCACTTAGCCCACACAAAATGTGCTGCACAGGCTGCCCCTAGTTACAGGATTATGGGAAATGACAGTGATCAAGCATGTGGGTGCTACCTAGGGCACATGACAGAGTCAACAGTAGGGCAGGTGTGTTCCCAGAGGAATGAGAGAAACAATGGGTGGTGGTCAGTTACAATGCTCTTTATTTTGCTGATCTCTGATGTGACTGGGGCCACATTCAGAGCTTGCTCACAGACTTCTTGTGGTGGAGAGCCTCACCTCCCTCTGGTTTCTCAGATGACTGGGTAGTTTATCCCCAGAACCTGTAGATCATGTGAAAGGCACTGTATCATGCTTAGCCCTCTGTTGCCCTTAGCCCATACAGGAGGTGCCCAGCCACCCATAGCCTGCACAAGAAATACCTGTATTCCCACAGGCTGAGCAAGTGACCTCTTGCTACCTGTAACCTGAGCCAGAGGTGCCCTGCCGTCTTAGAGCCCACGCATGCATAGGGATATACCTATGGACAATTACCCCACCTGCTCTTGTCCTCTCCAGCAATGGCACCTTACTTCTCCAGACCTCCTCTAGGGTTCCCTCAGCTTTATCTTTCCACTCCCTTTCCCAAGACATGCTGCCTCCTAGGCCCTCAGGCTGTCTCCAAACAGCTCGTCCTATCCTCTCCTCTGAACTGTCCTCCAGAGCCTGAGTCTTAGCACCCAGCCCCCACCCCAGTGTCTCAGGGGTGAGGAGACTGGCTTGGTTGTCCAGGTGATCTTTGTGGCTCTTACTCTGTGTTGCCCTCCACAGTCAAGGTGTGGCACTTTTCTTGGTAAATTTGAGGTCCCTCCATCTCCATGTATCTCCCCATCAGTTAGGTGGCTTCCCAGTGTTGAGGTTCCTTTTCTATTTGACAGCTTCCTCTCAGAGTGCTGGTCCCCTCTTGATTCCTTTTCTCTCCATTTTTTCTTTTGTTCTACCTACCCAGTTATGTGGATGGTTTCTTACTTTATTTGGAAGTTTTAATTCTTCTGCCAGCATTCAGGAGATGCTCTTTTTTTTTCTTAATGGATTTTATTTCAATTATAGGTGTACATAAGTCATCAAAAGTCAATCTTACAGATTTTGTATCCCAAACCCACAGTGCATCCCCCAACTCTCCAGATTGTCTTATTTGAAAAACCAAGGTTTTCCAAAGTCTGTGAGTCATTGTCTGTTCTGCAAAGAGGTTCATTGTGTCTTTTTAGTTTCCACATGTAAGCAGTAGCATTGGGTGTTGCTGTCTAATTGACGTGTTTCACTTCACATGGTAATTTCTAAGTCCATCCATGTTGCTATAAATGTTGGTAATTCGTTCCTTTTAATGGCTGAGTAACATTCCATTGTGTGTATATACCATATCTTCCCTATCCACTCCCCTGTTGATGGGCATTCAAGTTGTTTCTGTGACCTGGCTATTGCATAGAGTGCTGCAATGAACACTGGAGTACAGATGACATGATACTATACCGAGAGAATCCTAAAGACTCTACCAGAAAACTGTTAGAGCTCATCAATGAATTTGGCACAGTAGCAGGATACAAAATTAATACACAGAAATCAACTGCATTTCTATATACCAAAAATGAAAGATCAGAAAGCGAAATTAGAGAAGCAATCCCATTTACCATAGCATCAAAAAGAATCAAATACTTAGGAATAAACCTGCCTAAAGAGACAAAAGACCTGTACTCTGAAAATTATAAGGCACTGATGAAAGAAATCAAGGATGACTTAAACAGGTGGAAAGATGTACCATGCTCTTGGATTGGAAGAGTCAATATTATCAAAATGACTATACTACCCAAGGCAATCTAACATTCAATGCAATCCCTATCAAATTACCAATGACCTTTTTCACAGAACTAGAACAAAATAGTTTAAAGTTTGTCTGGAAACACACACACACAAAAAAACAGAATAGCCAAAGACATCCTGAAAAAGAAAAATGGAGCTGGAGGAATCAGGCTCCCTGACTTCAGAGTACACTACAAAGCTACAGTCATCAAAACCATATGGTACTGGCACAAAGACAGAAATATAGATCAGTGGAACAGGATAGAAAGCCCAGAATTAAATTCACGCATCTATAGTCATCTAATCTACAACAAAGGAGGCAAGAATATACATTGGACAAAAGACAGACTCTTCAATAAGTGGTGCTGGGAAAACCGAACAGCTACATGTAAAAAATGAAACTAGAACACTTCCTAACACCATGCACAAAAATAAACTCATAATGGATTAAAGATCTGGATATAAGACCAGATACTATAAAACTCTTAGAGAAAAACATAGGCCAAACACTCTCTGACATAAATGATAGCAACATCTTCTCAGATCCTTGTGTCAGAGTAAGGACAATAAAAAGAGAAATAAACAAAAGGGACTTCATTAAACTTCAAAGTTTCTGCACAGCTAAGGAAACCCTAAACAAAATGAAAACACAACCCACAGAATGGGAGAAAATATTTGCAAATGATTCAACTGACAAGGGATTAATCTCCAAAAGTTACAAACAGTTCCTACAGCTCAACACCAAAGAAACAAACAACCCCATCAAAAAATGGGCAGAGGATCTAGGCAGACAATTCTCCAAAGAAGACATACAGATGGCAAATAAACACTATGAAAAGATGTTCAACATCACTCCTCATTACAGAAATATAAATCAAAGCCACTGTTAGGTACCACCTTACACCAGCCAGAATGGCCATCATCAAAAAGTCTACAAACAATAAGTGCTGGAGAGGGTGTGGAGAAAAAGGCACCCTATTACACTTGGTGGGAATGCAAATTGGTGCATCCACTGTGGAAAACAATATGGAGATTCCTCAGAAAACTCAAAATAGAATTACCATTTTATCCAGCAATACCACTCCTGGGCATCTATCCAGCAGAAACCATGACTTGAAAAGACACATGTACTCCAGGAGATGTTCTGTAGAAATCATTCTACATGTAGATGTGTTTGTGGGAGAAATAAATGCAGAAAAATTCAATGTCCATTTATGATTAGAACTCTTACCAAAGTGGGTATAGAAAGAACATATCTCAGCATAATAAATGCGATCTATGAGAAACCCTCAGCCAATATGACACTCAACAGTGAAAATAATGTAAGACTTCCTGCTAAAATCTGTAGCAGTCAAGGATGCCCACTCTCACCTGTTTTCTTCAATATATTATTGGAAATCCTAGCCACAGCAATCAGACAAGAAAAAGAAATAAAATACATCCAAATTAGAAGCAAAGAGTAAAACTGTCATTATGTGCAGTTGACATGATATGTGTAGAAAACCCTAAGGATTCAACACAAAGCTACTTAGACCTAATAAATGAATTCATCAGAGTAACAGGATATAAACTTAACATTCGGAAATCAATGTTTCTTTATACTAACAATGAAATATCAAAAAGTGAATGTAAACAAACAGTACCTTTTAAAATTATATCCTCCAAAGTAAAATATTTACGAAGAAACTTGATCAAGGAGATGAAAGACTTATATGCTGAGAACTATAAAACATTAATAAAGGTAATGAAACATGATTAAAATAAATGAAAAGATATCCTATGCTCTTTGGATAAAGATACATTACATATATAACATGTACACACTGCACGGAGCAATTAACAGATTTCTTGTGATTCCTATCAAATTACCCTTGACATTTTTCATAGAAATAGAACAAATAATATTAAAATTTATATGGAATCACAAATGAACCAGAATTGCCAAAGCAATCCTGAAGAAAGAAAACAAAGCATGAGGCATAAACTTCCTGGTCTTCAAACAGCACGACAAAGCTACAGTAATCAAAAGAGCATGGCACTGGCACAAAAACAGACATGCGGATTGATGGAACAAAACAGAAAGCCCCCAAAAAAACTCAAGCACTTATAGTCAATTAATCTTAGACAAAGGAGACAAGAATACACAATGGGAAGAAAATAGTCTCTTTAGCAAACCTATTGGGAAAGTTGGACAACCCCATGTAAGGCAATGATGTTAGACTATACCCTCTCAACATAGACAAAAATAAACTCAGAATGGCTTAAAGTCTTAAACATAAGACATGGCACCATAAAACTCCTATAACAGATCATAGGCTAAACATTCTCTGACATAATAAATCTTTTAAGTCACCCTCCCAAGGCAATAGATATAAAAACAAAAGTAACCGGGCCCTTATCAAACTTACAAGCTTTTGAACAGCAAAAGAAACCATAAAAAAAGATAAAAACTTACAGAACAGGAAAAAATATGGCAAATTATGTGACTGACAAGGGCTTAATTTTCAAAATAAATGAACTCATACAACTTAAACAACAAAAAACAACCAAATAGAAAATGATCAGAAGACATAAATAGACACTTCTCTAAAGAAGAAATGCAAATGGCTAGTAGGAACATGAAAAAATCTCAACATTGTTAATTATTAGAGAGATGCAAATAAAAACTACAAGATACCACCTCACACCAGTCATCATTGAAACGTCTATTAATGACAAATACTTGAGAGACAGTGGAGAAATGGGAACCCTCCTACACTGTTGGTGGGAATGTAAGTTAGTGCAGTCACTATGGAAAATAGTATGGAGATTCCTCATAAAACTAAAAATAGAACTACCATATGATCTAGCAATCCCACTTCTGGGCATCTATCCAGACAAAATTATAATTCAAAAAGATACATTCACCCATATCTTCATAGCAGCACTTTTCACAATAGCCAAGACATGGAGACAACCTAAATGTCCACTGATAGATAAATGGATAAAAATATGTTAAACATATAAATTGGGACACTACTCAACCATAAAAGAAAATGAACTAATGTCACTCACAGCAACATGGATGGACATAGAGATTATCGTACTCAGTGAAGTAAGTCAGAAAGAGAGACAAAATACCATACGATATTACTTATATGTGGAATTTAAAATATGGAACAAATGAACCTATCTATGAAGCAGAAACAAAATCACAGACAAGGAGAACAGACTGCTGATTGCCAAAGGGGAGAGGGTTGAAGGAGGAATGGAGTGGGAGGCTTGGGTTAACAGATCTAGCTACTATATATGGAGGGGATAAACAACAAGGTCCTATTGTATAGTCTAGGAAACTATATTCAATATCCTATGATAAACCATAATGGAAAAGAACATTTTTTAAAACTGTAGGTATGTATAACTGAATCACTTTGTTGTACAATAGAAATTAACACAACATTGTAAATTAACAATACTGCACTATGAATTCCTGTTGTGTTCCTGAGATGTTATGGCTCATCTGTAGCTCCAATTAGACCCCTAGCCTGAGAACTTCCATACATGGGTATGGCCCTAAAAATAAAAAAGAGAGAGAAAAAAATACTGCAATTAACAAATGGGGGAAATTATTTTGGATTTTTGTTTTACATCTAATTTCTGTCTTTTCACCATAATAAAGAATCCCTTAGGGCTAGTAATTATATTTTTCTTCTTTCAGTTTTATCCTCCCATAAGTAACAATATGATAGCTGTTTATAATGAGAGTTCTCAATTTTTTTTCCTTTTAAATATAACATTTAAAAATCTATTGTCCGGCCATTGACAAGTAGTCTCACCAATTTCAAATAGGGACTCAAACCAATAAGACTTCTTAAAAAAATGACTTGATCAAAGTGAAAACAGGCATATCCTAAAAGAGTGTGTAGTCCTTACAAGATGCAGCAAGCTTACTCCCAGAGTTAGTCTAGGAAAGTAAAAGCCCATCATTGCTACAAACATTAAGAATGGTGCAGGAGTTCCCATCTTGTCTCAGCGGAAATGAATCCGACTAGGAACCATGAGGTCGTGGGTTTGATCCCTGGCCTTGCTCAGTGGGTTAAGGATCCGGCGTTGCCGTGAGCTGTGGTGTAGGTTGCAAAAGTGGCTCGGATCCTGCATTTCTGAGGCTGTGGCATAAGGCTGGCATCTATAGCTCCGATTAGACCTCTAGCCTGGGAACCTCCACATGCCCTGGGTGTGGCCCTAAAATGACAAAAGACAAAACTAGCTAAATAAATAAATAAATAAAGTAGAAAAAAAATAGTGCAGTGAAAATGGCGTTTCTGATGGCTCACAAGAATGTGGGGCACATTCAGCCACAAACCCACTAAATATATAGCCCGCCCCCAGGTGGTCATTGTTGGAATAAGACTTTCCCAGTACTAACAAGCAATAAAGCCTGAGACAACAAAGGCTCCTTATGGATTGGGACCTCTTATGACAAACTTTGTTGAAAGCTGAGACATCCAGACAAAGAGTATGATGTTTGTGACTTCACACCTTGGAAGACCAATTTATTCATCCAGCCACTAGATGCACTCTGTACCTTCCAGACAGTGGAGACCAGAAAGAGCTTTTTTCAGTGGACATATAGTTAATTCTCACAACACAGAACAAAATGGTAGGAAAAACCTCATCCAGTTTTTACATATAAGACCCACATCAAAGTTTGTCTACATAGATAACTTTCTGAAGAGAACTATTATCTCACCGGTATGTGAGGCTGACTTACAGGGCCCACGCTTGAATTCTGCCCTGTGATTCCTCCTCCTTGTGACAAAGAACATGATTGTTAGAGACAAAGAAAAACAGGAGTTCCCATCATGGCACAGCAGTTAACAAATCCGACTAGGAACCGTGAGGTTGTGGGTTCAATCCCTGGCCTTGCTCAGTGGGTTAAAGATCCGACATTGCTGTGAGCTGGGGTGTAGGTTGCAGATGCGGCTCAGATCTGGTGTTGCTGTGGCTGTGGTGTAGGCTGGCAGCTGTAGCTCTGATTCGACCCCTAGCCTGGGAACCTCCTTATGCCGCGGGTGTGGCCCTAAAAGGCAAGAAAAAAAATTAAAAAGAAATGGAAAGAAAACAGTGACCATCTCTGGCAGGAAAAAGATGCCCAAGAGTTACTAAGTCCAAGAAACCAGCACCACAAAATTTCTCCTACTAATCTAAATTGAGAGAGGGAGAGAAAAAGAACTCTCACCAATTTCCCTTCCACAAGACTCTGTGGACAGAGATTTGTGAGGGTGACATGGTAAGAAATATTACCTTCTTTAGGCCTGTTTCAAACGTCCTGGACTCTCAGCCGCAGTAACCTCAAGGTAGGAAGCAGGGTCCAGCCAGCCTTCTGAATGGCTCACCAGCTGATGGGGAAAGGAAAATATCCTCTTCTACCTCTCCTGAGTTCTTGTGGATGAACTAATAACATTGACACAAGACAGATTAACAGGAGAAAAGGAAACAGATTTTAATCGTGTGTATAGTGGTCTCACAGAAATGGAACATACAAAGTGACTAAGGCAGTTAGTTTTCATAATTTTAAGACAAAAACAAAAAACCCAATAAATTTGTGAGAAATTGACAGGGTAAACATAGGATTTGGATGCTCAAAATGTGAAGAATATAAATAGAGTTTGGGCCAGTCGTAGAAAATTAAATAAGTAACAAAGTTTGTTCATATAGGCTTCTTGGCCTGAATTCCCTGTCTCTGGGGATAAGGATATCCTATCTCCAGATGCAGCGAGTTAACCTTTCATGTGAAAGATTTATTTTCTGTTTTCAGGGGGGCAAAAAGAAGAATTAGAGTCATTCTTTCATTGGCCACTTTTAATTCAAAATAATCAACATGCCATTGTGGCATCTTTTAGGAAGCCCAACATGAACAGTTTTAATAAGGCCAGAGCTTTATATTTACCAAGTCACTGGACCACATGTATTGCATAGTGTGCTCTTTATGATAGACAAAACGTTACTCAAAAGAGGCAGGGAATCTACTCCCATTTTATAAGTGGAAATAATTTATTGATCTTACTTAAAATTCCCAGCATTTGGAGTTCTGGAATTACATGCAATCTTATAAATTAATATCATATCATTTTTCGTATTTCCTTTTTAGGGCTGTACCCACGGCATATGTAAGTTCCCATGCTAGGGATTGAATCAGAGCTGTAGCTTCCAGCCTACACCACAGCAATGCCAGATCTGAGCCAGATCTGTGACCTACACTGTAGCTCAGAGGAAATTTGGATCCTTAACCCACTGAGTGAGGCCAGGGATCACACCTACATCCTCGTGGATACTAGTCAGATTATTTACCACTGAGCCATAATGGGAACTCCTTAACTCTTATTTTTTATAGGTAAGAAAATTAAAGTCCACATAATTTAAAGGACATGTCCAGGTCCTATTGTGATCTATTAGTTGTTTTGTTTTATTTTTATCTATTTTAGATACTGCAAAGCTGAATGTAGTTGTGGGTAGCAGATGACACATTTTTGGTGGAGCTGTGAGGGCAATCGAAGGAGGTCTGTATATTTTCACTATTCAAAGGAGCATACACCAAAGTATGATTGAAATACTTAATTCCAGTGAGATTAGTGAATTGTTTTTTGCTCAGGTTTAATTCTTTGGAAATAGAGAAAGTTGTCTTAAATTCAAGCCAGTCACAAGACTGCTTTCTTGTGCAGCAACAGTAAAGCTTTGCTTACCCAAGAGGAGGTAGGAAATCCACTGACATTAATCAAATGTGAAGATGTGCACATTCTGATAAACAGACATAAAAAAAGAAATTCTCAAAATTTTCAAACCTTGATAACAACAACAGAGGAGAATAAATATGTATCTTCCAAACTGAAATATGTAGTCCACAAGATTTGCACTGAAATTCTGAAATGTCTTTAAATCCTTGTGCTTTATCTTAAGAAGTTTGGGGCATTCTAACTCGAGTTATAAAAGCTGGTTTTTAATATAAAATATGCTTTAGACTAATGGCTTGTAAGCCCTCTGGTAGGGGTGACTGTACCTATCTTGACAGTACATTTACCTTGGTTTAATTGCACTAAGGTAGCATCAGTGTAATAGAATACTTTTTTCATTTTAACTTTATAATATCAAATGATTCCCTGGAGACCTAAAAGAATTCTATAAAAAAAACACCTCTGTATTGCAGTTAACTTTATGGATTTACTGAACCACATGTTGTGTTTTGTGTGCTCTATACCATAGGATAGCTAATGAGATTCTGTAAAATTTCATATTGTATTAATCTTTGAAAACATAACATGAGATTATAAACCAGTTTACCTCAGCATCTTCTGTTCTATGGTAAACTAAATATATTCTCCCAAAGTATTGAATGACTGTTTGACTAGATAAATACGGAATTAGTTTGTTGATTTTTAAAGGTCTTTTATTAAAGTATACTTTATTTACAATATTTCTTAAATTTCTGTCGTATAGAAAATTGACCAGTCATATGGTTCCCTGTGCTGTACACTAGGACCCTGTTGCACATCCATTCCAAAAGAAACAGTTCGCATCCACCAACCCTCTCCCCACTTCCTCCTGGAAACCACAAATCTGCTATCCTTGGTTGTGCTCTGTTTCTGTTTTGTAGATAGGATCGTTCGTGCCATATTTTAAATTCCACAAACAAGTGGTATCATATGGCATTTGCCTTTCCCTTTCAGACTTACTTCACTTAGTTTGAATCTCTAGTTGCATCCAATTGCTGCAAAAAGCATGAATTTGTCCTTTTTTATGGCTGAGTAATACTATATGAAATATATGTCCCACTTCTTCTTAACCCATTCATCTATCGATGGACATTTATGTTGTTTCCATGTCTTAGCTATTGTGAATAGTGCTGCGATGAATGCACGGTGCATGCATCTTTTTAAATTAATGCTTTGTCTGGGTATATGCCTGGGAATTGGATTGCTGTATCATATGGTAGTTCTATATTTAGTTTTCTGAGGTACCTCCATACTGTTTTCCATGGTGGTTGTATCAATATACATTCCCGCCTACAGTGAAGGAGGGTACACTTTCCTCCACACCCTCTCTAGCATTTGTCATTTATTGACTAGTTAACGATAGCCATCCTGACCAGTGAGATGGTGGTAGCTCACTGTAGTTTTGACTGCACTTCTATAATTAGTTATGTTGAACATTTTTTTCATGTGCCAGTTGGCCGTCCATGCCTTCTTTAGAGAAATGTCTATTAAGGTCTTCTGTCCACTTTTCAATTGCGTTGTTTGTTATTATTAAGTTGTATGACTTGTTTGCATATTTTGGAGACTAGGCCCTTGTCTTTTTATCATTTGCAAAGATTTTCTCCCATTCTGTGAGTTGTCCTTTTGTTTTTTTAAAGTTTTCCTTTGCAATGCAAAAGGTTTTGAGTTTTATTAAACTAGAGTCATTGATTTTTGTTTTTATTGACCTTATTCTAGGAGGTGGGTGATACAAGATATTGCTGGAATTTCTGTCGAAGGGCATTCTGCCTGTCTTTTCCTCTAGGAGTTTTATAATAATTGGCCTTATATTTAGGTCTTAATCCATTTGAATTTATTTTTGTGTATGGTGTTAGAGAGTGTTCTATTTTCATTCTTTTACCTGTAGCTGTCCAGTTTCTCCAGAACCACTTATTGAAGAGACTATCTGTCTTCCTGTGTATTTTCTTCCTTCCTTTATCAAGATTAGTTGACCATAGGTGTTTGGGTGTATTTATGGGTTTTCTGTCCTGTTCCATTGATCTATACTTCTATTTTTGTGCCAGTACCATTTTGTTTCATATAACTGGAGCTTTGTAGAGTAGTCTGAAGTCAGGGAGCCTAATTCCTCCATTTCCATTTTTCTTTTTCAATGCTGCTTTTGCTATTCAGGGTCTTTTGTATTTCCATAAAACAATTAAAATATTCTGTTCCAGTTCTGTGAAAATGTCTGTGGTAATTTGATAGGGATTGTATTGAATCTGTAGATTGCCTTGAAAATATTGATTCTTCCAACCCAAGAGCATGGTATATCTTTCCATTTGTTTTTGTAATCTTTGATTCCTATCATCAGTGTCATATAGTTTTCAGAGTACAGGTCTTTTGTATCTTTAGGTAGGTGTATTCCTAAGTATTTTATTATTTTTATGTGATAGTAAATGGGATGATTTCCCTGTTTTCTTTTTCTGAACTTTAATTGTTAGTGTACAGAAATGCAGTCAATTTCTGTGTGTTAATATTATATCCTGCAACTTTGTCAAATTCATTGATGAGTTCTAACAGTTCTCTGGCAGTGTCTTTAGGATTTTCTAGCCATAGTATCATGTCATCTGCAAACAGTGATAGATTCACTTCTTTCTAATTATGATTCCTTTTATTTCTTTTCCTTCTTTGATTGCCATTGCTAGGATATCTAAAACCATCTTGAATAGTAGTGGTGAAGAACATCCTTGTCTTGTACCTAATCTTGCTGGAAATGTGTTCAGTTTTTCATTGCTGAGAGTGATAACGATGTGTTTGTCATGTATGGATTTTATTATGATGGAGTAGATTCCCTTTATCCCTATACTCTGGAGATTTTCATCATAAATGGCATTGAATTTTGTCAAAAGCTTTTTCTGCCTCTGTTGAGACGATTTTTTTTTTCAGTTTGCTGATGTGGTGCATTACTCTGATTGATTTGTGGGTATTGAAAAATCTCTGTATCCCTTGGATAAATCCTACTTGTTCGTGGTGTATGAGCCCTTTAATATGTACTTGTATTTTGTTTTCTAATATTTTGTTGATAATTTTTTGTTTCTATGTACAGCAGTGATACTGGCCTGTAATTTTCATTTTTTCTTTTTTTTTGCGATCTTCTTGTCTGGTTTTGGTATCAGCATGATGGTGACCTCATAGAATTAGCTTGGAGTGTTCCTTCCTGTGCTATAATTTGGAAGAGTTTCAGAAGAATAGGTGTTAACTCTTCTCTGAATGTTTGATAGAATTCACCAGAATTCATCAGGTCCTGAACTATCATTTATTGGAAGTTTTTAAATCACATTTTCAATTTCAGTATGATCTATTTATATTTCCAATTTCTTCCTGGTTCAGTCTTGGCAAATTGTACCTTTGTAAGAATCTGTCCATTTCTTCTGCGTTGTCAATTTTATTGGCATATATTTTCTTATAGTAGTCTCTTACGATCCTTGGTATTTCTGTGGAGTAAGTTTTAATTTCTCCTTTTTCATTTCTGATATTATTGATTTGAGCCTTCTCCCCTTTTGTTTTCATGATGAGTCTGGCTATGAGTTTATCGATTCTGTAGAACTTTTCAAAGGACCAAGTTTTTTTTCCTTGATCTCTATTGTTTACTTGTTTCTTTGTTTCACCTTATCTTTTATGATTTTCCTTCTAATTTCGGGCTCTGTCTGTTCTTCCTTCTCTAGTTGTTTTAGGTGTAAATTTAGTTTGTTTATTTGAATTTTTCTTGTTTCCTGAGATAAGATTGTATTGGTATAAACTTCCTTTAGAACTGTGTTTGTTGTGCCCTGTAGGTTTTGGATTGTGGTATTTGTCTCTAAGTATCTTTTACATTCTCCTGATTTCATCAACGAGCCACTGGTTGTTCAGTAGCATATTGTTTAGCTTCTAGGAGTTTGTATTTGTTTCTGGTATTTTTTTTTATTGTTAGTTAATTTCTAGTCTCATACCATTGTGGTAAGAGAAAATTCTTGTAATAATTTCAACTTTTTTTGAATTTACCAAGGCTTGATCTTGGTGCAAGATGTAATCTATACTGGAGAATGTTCCATGTGCACTGGAGAAGAATGTATATTATGCTGCTTTGGGATGGAATATTCTAAATATCAGTTAAGTCTACTGTCTAGGATGTCATTTGAGGTCTGTGTGTCTTTATTGATTTTCTGTTTGGATGATATGTCCATTGATGTGATTGGGGTTTTAGAGTACCCCACTGTTAATTGTGTTGTTGTTGATTTCTCTTTTTACAGCTATCAGCAGTTGCCTTATATATTGAGATTCTCCTTAGGTGCATATATATTTACAGTTGTTATATCTCTTCTTGGATTGATCCTTTGATCATTATGTGGTGTCTTACTTTCTCTCTTGTGACCTTTTTATTTTAGTCTGTTTTGTTTTATATGAGTTTTTGCTCCTCTTGCTTTCCTTTGATTTCCATTTGCATACAATATTTTCTTTGATCCCCTCACTTTCAGTCTGTCTGTGTTCTTAGGACTGAAATGGGTCTCTTGTAAACAGCATATATATGGGTCTTGTTTTTGTATTCATACAGCCAGTCTCTGTCTTTTGGTTGGAATATTTCATCCATTTGCAATCAGTGTTATTATGGATAAATATGTGTTTATTGCCATTTTTAAAATTGTTCTGGATTGTTATTTTGGGTCTTTTCTTCCTCCCTTCCTCTTTTTTTTTTTTTTTCTTTTAGCAGTGGCATATGGAAATTCCCAGACTGGGTGTCAAATCAGGGTTACAGCTGCCCACCACAACCACAGAAATGTGGGATCTGACCTGCGTCTGTGACCTACACCACAGCTCATGGCAATGCTGGATCCTTAACTCACTGAGCAAGGACAGGGATTGAAACAAC
This sequence comes from Catagonus wagneri, assembly GCA_004024745.2. Classification (NCBI taxonomy): domain Eukaryota; kingdom Metazoa; phylum Chordata; class Mammalia; order Artiodactyla; family Tayassuidae; genus Catagonus; species Catagonus wagneri. The sequence goes on from PVHT021183586.1 coordinate 3,439,115, forward strand.
ATTCCCGTGTATTAGTCAGGTTTGTTACTGCTGAGCTGTGATGGAAACTACTTCCCTTCCTCTTTTGTTTTCCTTCCTTCTCTTGTGACTTACTGACGATCTTTAGTGTTGTGTTTGGATTGATTTTTCCTATTTTTTTTTGTGTTTGTGTCCATTATAGTCCTTTAGTTTGTGGTCCCCATTAGATTTGGATATAACCAACTATATATGTACAGAATCATTTTGGGTTGCATTTCTGTTATTTTCAGATGCATTTTCAATATCCTTCATTTGTCATCCCTACATATTTGCTAGTTTTGATATCATATTTGTCAATGGATGATTTTCTACCTTTATATTTTCTTTGTCTTACCAGTGAATATTCTCATTTAAAGTTTTCTTGTTTCTAATTATGGTTTTCCTTTCTTCCCAAAGAAATTTCTTTAGTACTTGTTTTACAGCTGGTTTGGAGGTGCTGAATTCTTTTAGCTTTGGCTGTCTGAAAAGCTTTTGTCCTCTCCATGGAATCTGAATGAGATCCTTGCTGGTATAGTATTAATGGTTCTAGATGCTCCTTTAATCACCTTACATATATCATGATACTCTCTTCTAGCTTGCAGAGTTTCTGTTGAAATATCAACTGCTATTTTTATGGAGTTTTCCATGTATGATATTTGCTCCTTTTTCCTTGTGGCTTTTCATATTTTTTTCTTTGTGTTTAAATTTTTTCAGTTTTATTAGTGTATGTCTCATAGGGTTTATCCTGTGTGGGATTGGCTGTGCTTCCTCAACTTGAATGAATGTTTTATTTCCCATATCAGGGAAGTTTGGGGCTATAATCTATTCAAATGTTTTCTCTGGTCCTTTCTCTCTCTTCTCTTTCTAGGACCCCTAAGATGTGAATGTTGGTACATTTAATGTTGTCCCAAATATGTCTTAGACTCTCCTCAGTTCTTTTCATTATTTTTTCTTTATTTTTTCCTGTGGCAGTGATTTCTACCACTCTTTCTTCCACCTTACTTATTCTTTCTTCTCCCTCTGTTATCCTGATGCTGATTCCTTTTCAGTGCATTTTTCATTCCAGATATTGTGCTATCCATCTTAGCTTGCTTGTTCTTTAAGTCTTCTAACTCTTTGTTAAAATTTTTTGTAACTTCTTGTCTGTGCCTTCATTTTTTTTTTCCCCTAAGATCCTGGATCATCTTTACTATTCATCATTATGAATTTTTTTTAAGGTAGATTATTTACCTCCTCTTTATTTAGTTATATTTGTGTGTTTTTAACTTGTTCCTTTGTCTGAGAGCTATTTCTTTGTTATTGCATGATGTTTAACTTTATATGCTTATTGTCCCCTTGACAGCAGGTGTGTAGATGCAGCAGGTGCCTAGTCTTGGAGTTTTCAGTGGTGGTAGCAGCTCGTGTGTACCCAGAGCTCATAATGGGAGCAGTGGTATTACACTACTTCCCCAGGAGTCACATGGCTGCTAGGAACAGGGTACATGAGTTCGCAGTAATTCATAGTTCACAGAATTGCTTTTGTAGCAGGAAGGGCAGCACTGGCTCCTGTGACCTCTCTTGCTTTCAGGTAGCTCTTAGGATCCTTTCCTGGAGTTAGCAATGTCAACAACTGCTCCTGCTGTCCGTCCTTTTGTCTGTGAAGGTCTCAGGGCTTCTCTCTGTTGTTGCAGTGGCAAGCGCCTTTCTATAGTGACTCCCTCTTTTGGCCAGTTAGGGAGAGTTATCTATAGCCCCAAGGGCATGGACTTCTCCCTATCCATTGCTAAAAATCTCTCTCTTTTGCTGTAGGTCCTGCACCATTCTTGTGGGCCCTCCTCCTACCAGGCCAATGGCAGAGTGTTCCCTGAAGCTTCTTCAAAGTAAAATGTGCACCAGCAGGACCCTCTCAATTCCTTTGGCTAGCCCTGAATGCATGCTGCTTCAGAATTCCCAACAACTTGATTGTTGGCTGGGATCACAGAGTTTGTGCTATTCCCAAGGACTGTTTGTTTTGTTTCAGAAATAACTTTATCTGCTCCTTAGGCAAATTGAGTCTCTCTTCCCATCCAGGAGACCCTGTGAACTCCTGGACCATCTGTACTGTTTCCTAATTCACTTTCCACTCCCTATTTTTTCCCTGCCCAGGAGACCCCTTCCAACACCCAGGATCATTTGTGCTGTTTCGGAAATAATTTTCTCTACCCCCTAAGTAAATTGAGGCTCTCTGAAGGGCCCCATTAACACTCCTGAACAGTCCAAATTGTTTCCAAATTCACCTTCTGCCCTCTTGACAAATTGTAGCTCTTGCCCTGCCTAGGAGCCCCCTTTCAAATACCAGGGTCATTTGTTCTGTTTCAGGAAGAGCCTCATTGTCCCCCTCCTAGCTGCTTGCTCTGGTCACAATTCCTGTGCTATTCCCATGTTCCTTCTATCTGTTTTCAGGGTCCCCTCTGCTTTATCCACTTTCACTGTAGCCTTGAGGGCAGTGGGCTGCTCCCCAAATGTTGCTAAGCAGCCTCTGCTTGGAGGGTAGATCCTGTAGTTGGGACAGTTTGTGTCTTGCAGCCCAAAAAGTGCTCGGTCAGGGGATAAGGTTATAGGTGGTGGATCCCACCCCTTCCCTTCAGCAACCCCTATCAATGGCATCTAGCTTCCAGGTTTGACCAAGTTTCCTCAGCTTACTCTGTCAAATGTAGTTACTCCAGACTCTAGTCCCTTCAGGCTGTCTCTACTCTACCAATCCTAGTTTTCCTCCACATAGCCAGCCCCAGAACTCTCTCTGAGCCTGATCTCCAAAACTGGAGTTCAGTTCCCTGTTCCTGGTCACATCAGCCTATGGTTGGGGGTGCAAGACTTACAGTTTGTAGAGGACATTTCCATTTCAACTGTTTTATGCCAATGGCTATGTTCTCCTCCAATATTCCAAAGATCCTCCTATGTCTAGACTGGTCTCTTCAGTGATGTGGGGAACTTCCCAGGGTACAGGAGTTTTTCTTCTTTTCAGTTCCCTCCTAGGTGCAGGTCCTGACCTACTTTGTTTCTCTGTTTCTCTTCTTTTTTTTCTCTTTCTTTCTTTTCTCTGATGCAGTTTCATGAAGTTTTTCTTGCTCTATCAGAATCCTGAATAACTATTTCTATGTGAATAGGTCCACATATAGATGGATTTTCAATGTATTTGTGGGAGTAGATGAGCCTCAGTCCTACACCTCTACACCTATTTTTTTCTCCCAGCCTACATTCTTTTCCTCTTATTATATTCTATCGTGTTCTATCCCCAAAGACTGGATTTAGTTCCTTGTGCTGTACAATAGGATCTCATTGCTTATCCATTCTAAATGGAATAGTTTGTATCTGATCACCCTAAACTCCCAGTCTATTCCACTCCCTCCTCCTTCCCCCTAGGATCCACAAGTCCATTCTCTGTCTGTGATTCTGTTTCTGTTTGGTAGATAGATTCTTTAGTGCAATGTTTTAGATTTCACAAATAAGTGATATCATATGGTGTTTACTTTCTCTTTCTGATATACTTCACTTAGTATGAATCTCTATGTGCATCCATGTTGCTGAAAATGACATTAATTTGTTCTTTTTTATGACTGAATAGTCCATTGCATACATTTACCACATCTTCTTAATCCATTAATCTGTCCATGGACATTTTCATGACCATGTCTTGGTTATTGTAAATAGTGATACAATGAAAATAATGATGCTTGTATCTTTTTGAATTTTACATTTGTATGGATATATGCACAGAAGTGGGATTGCTTGATCATATGGTAGGTCTATATTTAGTGTGCTGAGGAATCTCTATGCTGTTTTTCATAGTGTTTGCGGTAATTTACATTTCCAAAAAGTGTGTAGGAAAATTCCATTTTCTCTACAACCTCTGCAGCATTTTTTATGTATAGACATTATTGATGGCCATTCTGATGGATGTGAGTTGGTAACATTGTAATATTCACTTGCATTTCTCTAATTAGTGATGTGCATTTTTTCATATGCCTACTGGAAATCTGTATGTATTATTTGCAGAAATGTCTATTTAGTCTTCTGCCCATTTTTGATTAGGTGTTTTTGGTTGTTAAGTGGTATGAATTGAGTTGTTTGTATATTTTGGAAATTAAGCTCTTGTCAGTTGCATCATTTGCAAAGATTTTCTCCCATTCTGTGGGTTGTCTTTTTTTAATGATTTCCTTTGATGTGCAAAAGCTTTTGAGTTTAATTAGATCCCATTGGTTTATTTTTGTGTTTGTTGTCATTATTTTAAGTGGATCAAAGAAGATATTTCTGCGATTTATGTTCTGCCTATGTTTTCCTTGAGTTTATAGTGTCTGTCCTTATCTTTAGGTATTTCATCCATTTTTGAGTTTATTTTTGTACAAGATATTAGAGAAATGTCATTCTTTTACATGTAGTCATCCAGTTTCCCCAGCACTGCTTACCAAAGAGACTGTCTTTCCTTCACTGTGTATTCCTACCTCCCATTTCATAGATAAGTTGGCCATAGGTGCTTGGGTTTATTTCTGGGCTTTGTATCCTCTTCCACTGATCTATACTTCTGTTTTTGTGCCAGAATTATACTGTTTTGATTACTGTAGTTTTGTAGTATATTCTGAAGTCAGGAAGCTTGATTTCTCCAGTTTATATTTCTCTTTCAATATTGCTTTGGCTATTTGCAACATTTTCTGTTTCCATACAAATTTTAAAACATTTTATTCTAGTTGTGTGAAGAAAGTCATTGGTAATTTGAGAGGAATTATACTGAATCTGTAGATCACCTTGACAGTACTGATTCTTCCAATCCAAGAAAATGGTATATCTTTCCTTCTGTTTGTGTCGTCTTTGATTATTTTCATCAACATATTATAGTTTTCAGAGTACAGGTCTCTTATCTCTTAAGGTAGGTTTATTCCTATGTGTTTTATTCTTTTTGATGTGATGGTGAATGGTAATGTTTTTCTAATTTCTCTTTTTGATCGTTCATTGTTAGTATATAGAAATGCAATTAATTACTGTGTATTAAATTTGTATCCTGCCACCTTACCAAATTCTTTGATGAGTTCCAACAATTTTCTGGTAGCATCTTTAGGATTTTCTAGGTATTGGGTAATGTCATCTGCAAACAGTGACAATTTTACTTCTTTTACAATTTGAATTAATTTTATTTCTTTCTGTTCTCTGATTTCTGTGCTGTGGCTAGAGCTTCCAAAACTATGTTGAATAACAGTGTTGGAAGTGGAAATACTTGTATTTTTCTTAATCTTGGCAGAAATGCTTTCAGTTTTTCACTGTTGAGAATGATGTTAGTTGTGGGTTTGTGATATATGGCCTTTACTATGTTAAGGTAGATTCCCTCTATACCCAATTTGCTGGAGAGATTTTTC